>JARWKJ010000012.1:44222587-44244723 GCA_029959095.1 Rhinichthys osculus
CATTTAAAATCATAATATAGCATAGTGCTATTGTGAAATCACAAAGGCTGTGATCCAGTTAAATAAATATATGTGCTGTTTTTCTCACAGAGAAGCTTTAATTATTTACATGCGTGCAGAAATGCAAAAAGTCGGGCGTGGTTTGTGTTTCATAGTGGCACTGTTATCATTTATGTGTGGAGCCTCTCGGGTCCTCATGCGGTGAGTGTGTGTTGTTCATCCGGGAACGCAGTGTGTGCCATTTCCAAGATTTGTAACGTAACTCATCTGTAAACCTACGCCCACACAGGGTAATACATACATGTTTCTAAATATGCAAATTGTTGTTTAATCGCGATTTCAAAATAAAGTGTACGCCTCGCTCTGAGTTTGCTTGTTTTGATGTGCACATGTTCGAGAAATGACAGCGGCTGTTGGATGTCTATCGCACAGAAGTGACCAAACATGAAAGATTAAGTGGACATTTGAATTAAATGTTGATTGTCCGTTGGCGCCCTCTGCAGGCATTTGTTATAATACGTAATGTACATAAGTTATGTTTATATTAGTTTATATCATTTATTTCACATGGTGTATTTTAACAGTGTTGTTCAATAAAACCCATACGATAACTTCCTTTGATACTTTATTTGAACCCATTATTATTGCCTGTTGTTTTATATTTGTATTTCCTCGTCTCGCGTCGCCTTTAACGCCACAATTTCAAGGTCACCCTTTTATCACGCTCCATATACATTCATATATATTATGTAAATGCTTTTAAACAAGAATAAGAATAATAAGGTGTAGTTTCTTTTTTTTAAGCACAATTATACTGTATATAAAAGTATAAATCTGTAAAAAAACAAAAACATTTAAAGTGCTGTTTTTACATTGTTCAAGTTAGGGCAGGGTATTGACACAAATTTCACAATTCGATTCAATATTGATTATTTTGGATATCAGGTACAATACATGGCACATTTTTTAAAGGAAAACAAATCTCTTAACTAATGCTGTAAACTCGGATTCAGCCCACTATGCTTCATTAGCCTACTATAATATTGAACGTAAAAATTACCTGATTTGTACACAAACACTTAAAGGGATAGTTCGGCCAAAAATGATATTTAACCCATGCATTACTCACCCTCAAGCCGTTCGAGATGCATATGTCAATCTTGTTTCAGACGAACACATTTTCAGTTATTTTAGAAAATGTCTTAGACCCTTCAGTGGATATAATGTGAAGCAATGGGGTCCACCTCCTTCAAGTCCCAAAATGTGCATATATCCTTCACAGAAGTAATCCATCCGGCTCCAGGGGGATAAACGAAGGCCTTCTGAGGGTAATCCGTGCGGTTTTGTCGTAAAAATATACATATTTAAAACTTTATAAATGAAAATATCTGACTTCCGGCAACGATCGACGCGCGTTCACGGGTGATGGAAGTCGGCGTACGAGGTAGGACGTAGCGTAGGAACCGTCGTGACGTAGACGTTGTTTTGCTCTGCTCTCTGGCTGCGCTGGCGCGTTCGTTCTACGTCACGACGGTTCCTACGCGACGCCATACCTCGTACGCGGACTTCCATCACCCGTGGAGGCGTGTCGATCGTTGCCGGAAGTCAGATATTTTCAAACAACATGCATTAAATATTGAAAAACATTAAAAATGATAATGAATATGCAATATAGTGCATATATTTGGCAAAATGCTCCTCCCTAGAGTTAATTTTTCTAGCTAGCTAACGAGTTTATGGTCACATATGTTTTTTCTGAGTTAAATGTGACGTTACATGACATTGTTTACCAGCGTTTTACTGACGTCTTTCCACGGTTGAAACACTGATTGAGCGATTCCATGTGAAAGATACGGATTTCGATAAGTTGTACTCTATCTTTAGCACACTTTCAGATGCTCGTTCATGTTTATTTGGCGCTGTAACTGGTATTATTAAAGCGGAAGAGGAGATCATGTGCTTCTCTTGAGCTGAGCCAGAGCGATCTCACGCCACAGCGTCAACAACACAATATTTATGTTTTTGAATTTCATAAGAAAATGGACCTAATTTGAAATCTGAGACTTTGTTTCAAACAAAGCACAAAGATTATTGCGATTTATTGGATGGGATGCTCGCTACAATGTTCCATTCATTCATCAACTGAAAACAGCATAGCCCAACGGTTCGTAAAAATGAGAATCGATTAAAATCGAGAAATCAATATTTTTCACCTAGCCCTAGTTCAAGTAGCCTACATTTTTAAAAGTTTCTTCGTCGTCTGTTTTCTTGCGTTTATTCAGCTGATGCTGCTGATTGCCGTAACTAATTCTCTGGTGCTCACGTCGCCATTTATTTCAATCACACAGACAGCACGGAGCATAACCACAGCCAATCAGAGGCAAAGACCCACCCAATCTCTATCTCTGATTGGTTTAGACCACGATATGATCCAACCATGCGTGCAAGGAGAACAAAAGACTCGTTTGTGGAGAGGCAGCGGATGCGAGAAGGTTAGGTGCACTGGTGCGACCTAGGGAAAATGTTGTCGCACCCTTACAAATTTTGGTCGCATGTCGCACTCTAGAGCCCTGCTGCAGAGAGGGGAGACCACGCGGATTAGTTGATTTCAAATAATAAGTATTTATTAAAGACAAGAAATGAGCAACATAAAATAATTAAAGTCAGTATAAATGTACAACTCGAAATGAGAACAAATGCAATCAGGGTATGTGAAGTGTCATGCAAAATCAGCAAAGCGGTGCGAGAGAGAAGGAGAAGCGGCGGCCTCCTCTAACCCAGGCTGGAGAGCTTCTAACACCCAGGAGACTGGAAGCAACCACACGCGGTCCTGGAGCAATCACCTGCAACACACACACCTGCGCTCCTCTCACCTGCAACACACACACCTGCGCTCCTCTCACACACACACCTGCGCTCCTCTCACCTGCAACACACACACCTGCGCTCCTCTCACCTGCAACACACACACACCTGCGCTCCTCTCACCTGCAACACACACACCTGCGCTCCTCTCACCTGCAACACACACACCTGCGCTCCTCTCACCTGCAACACACACACCTGCGCTCCTCTCACCTGCAACACACACACACCCGCGCTCCTCTCACCTGCAACACACACACCTGCGCTCCTCTCACCTGCAACACACACACCTGCGCTCCTCTCAAACACACCTGCGCTCCTCTCACCTGCAACACACACACACCTGCGCTCCTCTCAAACACACCTGCGCTCCTCTCACCTGCAACACACACATCCGCGCTCCTCTCACCTGCAACACACACACCTGCGCTCCTCTCACCTGCAACACACACACCTGCACAACACACACACCTGCGCTCCTCTCACCTGCAACACACACACCTGCGCTCCTCTCACCTGCAACACACACACCTGCGCTCCTCTCACCTGCAACACACACACACCTGCGCTCCTCTCACCTGCAACACACACACCTGCGCTCCTCTCACCTGCAACACACACACCTGCGCTCCTCTCACCTGCAACACACACACCTGCGCTCCTCTCACCTGCAACACACACACACCCGCGCTCCTCTCACCTGCAACACACACACCTGCGCTCCTCTCACCTGCAACACACACACCTGCGCTCCTCTCAAACACACCTGCGCTCCTCTCACCTGCAACACACACACACCTGCGCTCCTCTCAAACACACCTGCGCTCCTCTCACCTGCAACACACACATCCGCGCTCCTCTCACCTGCAACACACACACCTGCGCTCCTCTCACCTGCAACACACACACCTGCACAACACACACACCTGCGCTCCTCTCACCTGCAACACACACACCCGCGCTCCTCTCACCTGCAACACACACACCTGCGCTCCTCTCACCTGCAACACACACACCTGCGCTCCTCTCACCTGCAACACACACACCTGCGCTCCTCTCACCTGCAACACACACACCTGCGCTCCTCTCACCTGCAACACACACACACCTGCGCTCCTCTCACCTGCAACACACACACACCTGCGCTCCTCTCACCTGCAACACACACACCTGCGCTCCTCTCACCTGCAACACACACACCCGCGCTCCTCTCACCTGCAACACACACACCTGCGCTCCTCTCACCTGCAACACACACACCTGCGCTCCTCTCACCTGCAACACACACACCTGCGCTCCTCTCACCTGCAACACACACACCTGCGCTCCTCTCACCTGGAACACACACACCCGCGCTCCTCTCACCTGCAACACACACACACCTGCGCTCCTATCACCTGCAACACACACACCTGCGCTCCTCTCACCTGCAACACACACACCTGCGCTCCTCTCACCTGCAACACACACACCTGCGCTCCTCTCACCTGCAACACACACACCTGCGCTCCTCTCACCTGCAACACACACACACCTGCGCTCCTCTCACCTGCAACACACCACACCTGCGCTCCTCTCACCTGCAACACACACACCTGCGCTCCTCTCACCTGCAACACACACACCTGCGCTCCTCTCACCTGCAACACACACACCCGCGCTCCTCTCACCTGCAACACACACACCTGCAACACACACACCTGCGCTCCTCTCACCTGCAACACACACACCTGCGCTCCTCTCACCTGCAACACACACACACCTGCGCTCCTCTCACCTGCAACACACACACCTGCGCTCCTCTCACCTGCAACACACACACCTGCGCTCCTCTCACCTGCAACACACACACCTGCGCTCCTCTCACCTGCAACACACACACCCGCGCTCCTCTCACCTGCAACACACACACCCGCGCTCCTCTCACCTGCAACACACACACACCCGCGCTCCTCTCACCTGCAACACACACACCTGCGCTCCTCTCACCTGCAACACACACACCTGCGCTCCTCTCAAACACACCTGCGCTCCTCTCACCTGCAACACACACACACCTGCGCTCCTCTCAAACACACCTGCGCTCCTCTCACCTGCAACACACACATCCGCGCTCCTCTCACCTGCAACACACACACCTGCGCTCCTCTCACCTGCAACACACACACCTGCACAACACACACACCTGCGCTCCTCTCACCTGCAACACACACACCTGCGCTCCTCTCACCTGCAACACACACACCTGCGCTCCTCTCACCTGCAACACACACACACCTGCGCTCCTCTCACCTGCAACACACACACCTGCGCTCCTCTCACCTGCAACACACACACCTGCGCTCCTCTCACCTGCAACACACACACCTGCGCTCCTCTCACCTGCAACACACACACACCCGCGCTCCTCTCACCTGCAACACACACACCTGCGCTCCTCTCACCTGCAACACACACACCTGCGCTCCTCTCAAACACACCTGCGCTCCTCTCACCTGCAACACACACATCCGCGCTCCTCTCACCTGCAACACACACACCTGCGCTCCTCTCACCTGCAACACACACACCTGCACAACACACACACCTGCGCTCCTCTCACCTGCAACACACACACCCGCGCTCCTCTCACCTGCAACACACACACCTGCGCTCCTCTCACCTGCAACACACACACCTGCGCTCCTCTCACCTGCAACACACACACCTGCGCTCCTCTCACCTGCAACACACACACCTGCGCTCCTCTCACCTGCAACACACACACACCTGCGCTCCTCTCACCTGCAACACACACACACCTGCGCTCCTCTCACCTGCAACACACACACCTGCGCTCCTCTCACCTGCAACACACACACCCGCGCTCCTCTCACCTGCAACACACACACCTGCGCTCCTCTCACCTGCAACACACACACCTGCGCTCCTCTCACCTGCAACACACACACCTGCGCTCCTCTCACCTGCAACACACACACCTGCGCTCCTCTCACCTGCAACACACACACCTGCGCTCCTCTCACCTGCAACACACACACCTGCGCTCCTCTCACCTGCAACACACACACCTGCGCTCCTCTCACCTGCAACACACACACCTGCGCTCCTCTCACCTGCAACACACACACCTGCGCTCCTCTCACCTGGAACACACACACCCGCGCTCCTCTCACCTGCAACACACACACCCGCGCTCCTCTCACCTGCAACACACCACACCTGCGCTCCTCTCACCTGCAACACACACACCCGCGCTCCTCTCACCTGCAACACACACACCTGCGCTCCTCTCACCTGCAACACACACACCTGCGCTCCTCTCACCTGCAACACACACACCTGCGCTCCTCTCACCTGCAACACACACACCTGCGCTCCTCTCACCTGCAACACACACACCTGCGCTCCTCTCACCTGCAACACACACACCTGCGCTCCTCTCACCTGCAACACACACACCTGCGCTCCTCTCACCTGCAACACACACACCTGCGCTCCTCTCACCTGGAACACACACACCCGCGCTCCTCTCACCTGCAACACACACACCCGCGCTCCTCTCACCTGCAACACACACACCTGCGCTCCTCTCACCTGCAACACACACACCTGCGCTCCTCTCACCTGCAACACACACACACCTGCGCTCCTCTCACCTGCAACACACCACACCTGCGCTCCTCTCACCTGCAACACACACACCTGCGCTCCTCTCACCTGCAACACACACACCTGCGCTCCTCTCACCTGCAACACACACACCCGCGCTCCTCTCACCTGCAACACACACACCTGCAACACACACACCTGCGCTCCTCTCACCTGCAACACACACACCTGCGCTCCTCTCACCTGCAACACACACACCTGCGCTCCTCTCACCTGCAACACACACACCTGCGCTCCTCTCACCTGCAACACACACACCTGCGCTCCTCTCACCTGCAACACACACACCCGCGCTCCTCTCACCTGCAACACACACACCTGCGCTCCTCTCACCTGCAACACACACACCTGCGCTCCTCTCACCTGCAACACACACACACCTGCGCTCCTCTCACCTGCAACACACACACCCGCGCTCCTCTCACCTGCAACACACACACCCGCGCTCCTCTCACCTGCAACACACACACCCGCGCTCCTCTCACCTACAACACACACACCTGCGCTCCTCTCATCTGCAACACACACACCTGCGCTCCTCTCGCCTGCAACACACACACCTGCGCTCCTCTCACCTGCAACACACACACCTGCGCTCCTCTCACCTGCAACACACACACCTGCGCTCCTCTCACCTGCAACACACACACCCGCGCTCCTCTCACCTGCAACACACACACCTGCAACACACACACCTGCGCTCCTCTCACCTGCAACACACACACCTGCAACACACACACCTGCGCTCCTCTCACCTGCAACACACACACCTGCGCTCCTCTCACCTGCAACACACACACCTGCAACACACACACCTGCGCTCCTCTCACCTGCAACACACACACCTGCGCTCCTCTCACCTGCAACACACACACCTGCGCTCCTCTCACCTGCAACACACACACCTGCGCTCCTCTCACCTGCAACACACACACCTGCGCTCCTCTCACCTGCAACACACACACCTGCGCTCCTCTCACCTGCAACACACACACCCGCGCTCCTCTCACCTGCAACACACACACCTGCGCTCCTCTCACCTGCAACACACACACCTGCGCTCCTCTCAAACACACCTGCGCTCCTCTCACCTGCAACACACACATCCGCGCTCCTCTCACCTGCAACACACACACCTGCGCTCCTCTCACCTGCAACACACACACCTGCACAACACACACACCTGCGCTCCTCTCACCTGCAACACACACACCCGCGCTCCTCTCACCTGCAACACACACACCTGCGCTCCTCTCACCTGCAACACACACACCTGCGCTCCTCTCACCTGCAACACACACACCTGCGCTCCTCTCACCTGCAACACACACACCTGCGCTCCTCTCACCTGCAACACACACACACCTGCGCTCCTCTCACCTGCAACACACACACACCTGCGCTCCTCTCACCTGCAACACACACACCTGCGCTCCTCTCACCTGCAACACACACACCCGCGCTCCTCTCACCTGCAACACACACACCTGCGCTCCTCTCACCTGCAACACACACACCTGCGCTCCTCTCACCTGCAACACACACACCTGCGCTCCTCTCACCTGCAACACACACACCTGCGCTCCTCTCACCTGCAACACACACACCTGCGCTCCTCTCACCTGCAACACACACACCTGCGCTCCTCTCACCTGCAACACACACACCTGCGCTCCTCTCACCTGCAACACACACACCTGCGCTCCTCTCACCTGCAACACACACACCTGCGCTCCTCTCACCTGGAACACACACACCCGCGCTCCTCTCACCTGCAACACACACACCCGCGCTCCTCTCACCTGCAACACACCACACCTGCGCTCCTCTCACCTGCAACACACACACCTGCGCTCCTCTCACCTGCAACACACACACCTGCGCTCCTCTCACCTGCAACACACACACACCTGCGCTCCTCTCACCTGCAACACACCACACCTGCGCTCCTCTCACCTGCAACACACACACCTGCGCTCCTCTCACCTGCAACACACACACCTGCGCTCCTCTCACCTGCAACACACACACCCGCGCTCCTCTCACCTGCAACACACACACCTGCAACACACACACCTGCGCTCCTCTCACCTGCAACACACACACCTGCGCTCCTCTCACCTGCAACACACACACCTGCGCTCCTCTCACCTGCAACACACACACCTGCGCTCCTCTCACCTGCAACACACACACCTGCGCTCCTCTCACCTGCAACACACACACCTGCGCTCCTCTCACCTGCAACACACACACCCGCGCTCCTCTCACCTGCAACACACACACCTGCGCTCCTCTCACCTGCAACACACACACCTGCGCTCCTCTCACCTGCAACACACACACCTGCGCTCCTCTCACCTGCAACACACACACCTGCGCTCCTCTCACCTGCAACACACACACCCGCGCTCCTCTCACCTGCAACACACACACCCGCGCTCCTCTCACCTGCAACACACACACCCGCGCTCCTCTCACCTACAACACACACACCTGCGCTCCTCTCATCTGCAACACACACACCTGCGCTCCTCTCGCCTGCAACACACACACCTGCGCTCCTCTCACCTGCAACACACACACCTGCGCTCCTCTCACCTGCAACACACACACCTGCGCTCCTCTCACCTGCAACACACACACCCGCGCTCCTCTCACCTGCAACACACACACCTGCAACACACACACCTGCGCTCCTCTCACCTGCAACACACACACCTGCAACACACACACCTGCGCTCCTCTCACCTGCAACACACACACCTGCGCTCCTCTCACCTGCAACACACACACCTGCAACACACACACCTGCGCTCCTCTCACCTGCAACACACACACCTGCGCTCCTCTCACCTGCAACACACACACCTGCGCTCCTCTCACCTGCAACACACACACCTGCGCTCCTCTCACCTGCAACACACACACCTGCGCTCCTCTCACCTGCAACACACACACCTGCGCTCCTCTCACCTGCAACACACACACCCGCGCTCCTCTCACCTGCAACACACACACCCGCGCTCCTCTCACCTGCAACACACACACCCGCGCTCCTCTCACCTGCAACACACACACCCGCGCTCCTCTCACCTGCAACACACACACCCGCACTCCTCTCATTTGCAACACACACACCTGCGCTCCTCTCACCTGCAACACACACACCTGCGCTCCTCTCACCTGCAACACACACACCTTCGCTCCTCTCACCTGCAACACACACACCCGCGCTCCTCTCACCTGCAACACACACACCTGCGCTCCTCTCACCTGCAACACACACACCTGCGCTCCTCTCACCTGCAACACACACACCTGCGCTCCTCTCACCTGCAACACACACACCTGCGCTCCTCTCACCTGCAACACACACACCTGCGCTCCTCTCACCTGCAACACACACACACCCGCGCTCCTCTCACCTGCAACACACACACCTGCGCTCCTCTCACCTGCAACACACACACCTGCGCTCCTCTCAAACACACCTGCGCTCCTCTCACCTGCAACACACACACACCTGCGCTCCTCTCAAACACACCTGCGCTCCTCTCACCTGCAACACACACATCCGCGCTCCTCTCACCTGCAACACACACACCTGCGCTCCTCTCACCTGCAACACACACACCTGCACAACACACACACCTGCGCTCCTCTCACCTGCAACACACACACCTGCGCTCCTCTCACCTGCAACACACACACCTGCGCTCCTCTCACCTGCAACACACACACACCTGCGCTCCTCTCACCTGCAACACACACACCTGCGCTCCTCTCACCTGCAACACACACACCTGCGCTCCTCTCACCTGCAACACACACACCTGCGCTCCTCTCACCTGCAACACACACACACCCGCGCTCCTCTCACCTGCAACACACACACCTGCGCTCCTCTCACCTGCAACACACACACCTGCGCTCCTCTCAAACACACCTGCGCTCCTCTCACCTGCAACACACACACACCTGCGCTCCTCTCAAACACACCTGCGCTCCTCTCACCTGCAACACACACATCCGCGCTCCTCTCACCTGCAACACACACACCTGCGCTCCTCTCACCTGCAACACACACACCTGCACAACACACACACCTGCGCTCCTCTCACCTGCAACACACACACCTGCGCTCCTCTCACCTGCAACACACACACCTGCGCTCCTCTCACCTGCAACACACACACACCTGCGCTCCTCTCACCTGCAACACACACACCTGCGCTCCTCTCACCTGCAACACACACACCTGCGCTCCTCTCACCTGCAACACACACACCTGCGCTCCTCTCACCTGCAACACACACACACCCGCGCTCCTCTCACCTGCAACACACACACCTGCGCTCCTCTCACCTGCAACACACACACCTGCGCTCCTCTCAAACACACCTGCGCTCCTCTCACCTGCAACACACACACACCTGCGCTCCTCTCAAACACACCTGCGCTCCTCTCACCTGCAACACACACATCCGCGCTCCTCTCACCTGCAACACACACACCTGCGCTCCTCTCACCTGCAACACACACACCTGCACAACACACACACCTGCGCTCCTCTCACCTGCAACACACACACCCGCGCTCCTCTCACCTGCAACACACACACCTGCGCTCCTCTCACCTGCAACACACACACCTGCGCTCCTCTCACCTGCAACACACACACCTGCGCTCCTCTCACCTGCAACACACACACCTGCGCTCCTCTCACCTGCAACACTCACACACACACCTGCGCTCCTCTCACCTGCAACACACACACCACCTGCGCTCCTCTCACCTGCAACACACACACCTGCGCTCCTCTCACCTGCAACACACACACCCGCGCTCCTCTCACCTGCAACACACACAACCTGCGCTCCTCTCACCTGCAACACACACACCTGCGCTCCTCTCACCTGCAACACACACACCTGCGCTCCTCTCACCTGCAACACACACACCTGCGCTCCTCTCACCTGCAACACACACACCTGCGCTCCTCTCACCTGCAACACACACACCTGCGCTCCTCTCACCTGCAACACACACACCTGCGCTCCTCTCACCTGCAACACACACACCTGCGCTCTCTCTCACCTGCAACACACACACCTGCGCTCCTCTCACCTGGAACACACACACCCGCGCTCCTCTCACCTGCAACACACACACACCTGCGCTCCTATCACCTGCAACACACACACCTGCGCTCCTCTCACCTGCAACACACACACCTGCGCTCCTCTCACCTGCAACACACACACCTGCGCTCCTCTCACCTGCAACACACACACCTGCGCTCCTCTCACCTGCAACACACACACACCTGCGCTCCTCTCACCTGCAACACACCACACCTGCGCTCCTCTCACCTGCAACACACACACCTGCGCTCCTCTCACCTGCAACACACACACCTGCGCTCCTCTCACCTGCAACACACACACACCCGCGCTCCTCTCACCCTGCAACACACACACCTCTGCAACACACACACCTGCGCTCCTCTCACCTGCAACACACACACCTGCGCTCCTCTCACCTGCAACACACACACACCTGCGCTCCTCTCACCTGCAACACACACACCCTGCGCTCCTCTCACCTGCAACACACACACCCTGCGCTCCTCTCACCTGCAACACACACACCTGCGCTCCTCTCACCTGCAACACACACACCCTGCGCTCCTCTCACCTGCAACACACACACCTGCGCTCCTCTCACCTGCAACACACACACCTGCGCTCCTCTCACCTGCAACACACACACCTGCGCTCCTCTCACCTGCAACACACACACCTGCGCTCCTCTCCTGCAACACACACACCTGCGCTCCTCTCACCTGCAACACACACACACCTGCGCTCCTCCTCAACACACACCTGCGCTCCTCTCACCTGCAAGCACACACATCCGCGCTCCTCTCACCTGCAACACACACACCTGCGCTCCTCTCACCTGCAACACACACACCTGCAGCAACACACACACCTGCGCTCCTCTCACCTGCAACACACACACCTGCGCTCCTCTCACCTGCAACACACACACCTGCGCTCCTCTCACCTGCAACACACACACCTGCGCTCCTCTCACCTGCAACACACACACCTGCGCTCCTCTCACCTGCAACACACACACCTGCGCTCCTCTCACCTGCAACACACACACCTGCGCTCCTCTCACCTGCAACACACACACCTGCGCTCCTCTCACCTGCAACACACACACCTGCGCTCCTCTCAAACACACCTGCGCTCCTCTCACCTGCAACACACACACACCTGCGCTCCCTCCTGCAACACACACACCTGCGCTCCTCTCACCTGCAACACACACATCCTGCGCTCCTCTCACCTGCAACACACACACCTGCGCTCCTCTCACCTGCAACACACACACCTGCAACACACACACCTGCGCTCCTCTCACCTGCAACACACACACCTGCGCTCCTCTCACCTGCAACACACACACCTGCGCTCCTCTCACCTGCAACACACACACCTGCGCTCCTCTCACCTGCAACACACACACCTGCGCTCCTCTCACCTGCAACACACACACCTGCGCTCCTCTCACCTGCAACACACACACACCTGCGCTCCTCTCACCTGCAACACACACACCTGCGCTCCTCTCACCTGCAACACACACACCTGCGCTCCTCTCACCTGCAACACACACACCTGCGCTCCTCTCACCTGCAACACACACACCTGCGCTCCTCTCACCTGCAACACACACACCTGCGCTCCTCTCACCTGCAACACACACACCTGCGCTCCTCTCACCTGCAACACACACACCTGCGCTCCTCTCACCTGCAACACACACACCTGCGCTCCTCTCACCTGCAACACACACACCTGCGCTCCTCTCACCTGCAACACACACACCTGCGCTCCTCTCACCTGCAACACACACACCTGCGCTCCTCTCACCTGCAACACACACACCTGCGCTCCTCTCACCTGCAACACACACACCCTGCGCTCCTCTCACCTGCAACACACACACCCTGCGCTCCTCTCACCTGCAACACACACACCTGCGCTCCTCTCACCTGCAACACACACACCTGCGCTCCTCTCACCTGCAACACACACACCTGCGCTCCTCTCACCTGCAACACACACACCTGCGCTCCTCTCACCTGCAACACACACACACCTGCGCTCCTCTCACCTGCAACACACACACCTGCGCTCCTCTCACCTGCAACACACACACCTGCGCTCCTCTCACCTGCAACACACACACCCTGCGCTCCTCTCACCTGCAACACACACACCTGCACAACACACCTGCGCTCCTCTCACCTGCAACACACACACCTGCGCTCCTCTCACCTGCAACACACACACCTGCGCTCCTCTCACCTGCAACACACACACCTGCGCTCCTCTCACCTGCAACACACACACCTGCGCTCCTCTCACCTGCAACACACACACCTGCGCTCCTCTCACCTGCAACACACACACCTGCGCTCCTCTCACCTGCAACACACACACCTGCGCTCCTCTCACCTGCAACACACACACCTGCGCTCCTCTCACCTGCAACACACACACCTGCGCTCCTCTCACCTGCAACACACACACCTGCGCTCCTCTCACCTGCAACACACACACCTGCGCTCCTCTCACCTGCAACACACACACCGCGCTCCTCTCACCTGCAACACACACACCTGCGCTCCTCTCACCTGCAACACACACACCTGCGCTCCTCTCACCTGCAACACACACACCTGCGCTCCTCTCACCTGCAACACACACACCTGCGCTCCTCTCACCTGCAACACACACACCTGCGCTCCTCTCACCTGCAACACACACACCTGCGCTCCTCTCACCTGCAACACACACCTGCGCTCCTCACCTGCAACACACACACCTGCGCTCCTCTCACCTGCAACACACTCACCTGCCAACACACACACCTGCGCTCCTCTCACCTGCAACACACACACCTGCGCTCCTCTCACCTGCAACACACACACCTGCAACACACACACCTGCGCTCCTCTCACCTGCAACACACACACCTGCGCTCCTCTCACCTGCAACACACACACCTGCGCTCCTCTCACCTGCAACACACACACCTGCGCTCCTCTCACCTGCAACACACACACCTGCGCTCCTCTCACCTGCAACACACACACCTGCGCTCCTCTCACCTGCAACACACACACCCGCGCTCCTCTCACCTGCAACACACACACCTGCGCTCCTCTCACCTGCAACACACACACCTGCGCTCCTCTCACCTGCAACACACACACCTGCGCTCCTCTCACCTGCAACACACACACCTGCGCTCCTCTCACCTGCAACACACACACCTGCGCTCCTCTCACCTGCAACACACACACCTGCGCTCCTCTCACCTGCAACACACACACCCTGCGCTCCTCTCACCTGCAACACACACACCTGCGCTCCTCTCACCTGCAACACACACACCTGCGCTCCTCTCACCTGCAACACACACACCTGCGCTCCTCTCACCTGCAACACACACACCTGCGCTCCTCTCACCTGCAACACACACACCTGCGCTCCTCTCACCTGCAACACACACACCTGCGCTCCTCTCACCTGCAACACACACACCCGCGCTCCTCTCACCTGCAACACACACACCTGCGCTCCTCTCACCTGCAACACACACACCTGCGCTCCTCTCACCTGCAACACACACACCCTGCGCTCCTCTCACCTGCAACACACACACCCTGCGCTCCTCTCACCTGCAACACACACACCTGCGCTCCTCTCACCTGCAACACACACACCTGCAACACACACACCTGCGCTCCTCTCACCTGCAACACACACACCTGCGCTCCTCTCACCTGCAACACACACACCTGCGCTCCTCTCACCTGCAACACACACACCTGCGCTCCTCTCACCTGCAACACACACACCTGCGCTCCTCTCACCTGCAACACACACACCTGCGCTCCTCTCACCTGCAACACACACACCTGCCGCTCCTCTCACCTGCAACACACACACCTGCGCTCCTCTCACCTGCAACACACACACCGCAACACACACACCTGCGCTCCTCTCACCTGCAACACACACACCTGCGCTCCTCTCACCTGCAACACACACACCTGCGCTCCTCTCACCTGCAACACACAGCACCTGCAACACACACACCTGCGCTCCTCTCACCTGCAACACACACACCTGCGCTCCTCTCACCTGCAACACACACACCTGCGCTCCTCTCACCTGCAACACACACACCTGCGCTCCTCTCACCTGCAACACACACACCTGCGCTCCTCTCACCTGCAACACACACACCTCGCGCTCCTCTCACCTGCAACACACACACCTGCGCTCCTCTCACCTGCAACACACACACCTGCGCTCCTCTCACCTGCAACACACACACCTGCGCTCCTCTCACCTGCAACACACACACCCGCGCTCCTCTCACCTGCAACACACACACCTGCGCTCCTCTCACCTGCAACACACACACCTGCGCTCCTCTCACCTGCAACACACACACCTGCGCTCCTCTCACCTGCAACACACACACCTGCGCTCCTCTCACCTGCAACACACACACCTGCGCTCCTCTCACCTGCAACACCACCTGCAACACACACACCTGCGCTCCTCTCACCTGCAACACACACACCTGCGCTCCTCTCACCTGCAACACACACACCGCGCTCCTCTCACCTGCAACACACACACCTGCGCTCCTCTCACCTGCAACACACACACCTGCGCTCCTCTCACCTGCAACACACACACCTGCGCTCCTCTCACCTGCAACACACACACCTGCACCACTGCGCTCCTCTCACCTGCAACACACACACCTGCGCTCCTCTCACCTGCAACACACACACCTGCGCTCCTCTCACCTGCAACACACACACCTGCGCTCCTCTCACCTGCAACACACACACCTGCGCTCCTCTCACCTGCAACACACACACCTGCAACACACACACCTGCGCTCCTCTCACCTGCAACACACTGCAACACACACACCTGCGCTCCTCTCACCTGCAACACACACACCTGCGCTCCTCTCACCTGCAACACACACACCTGCGCTCCTCTCACCTGCAACACACACACCTGCGCTCCTCTCACCTGCAACACACACACCCGCGCTCCTCTCACCTGCAACACACACACCTGCGCTCCTCTCACCTGCAACACACACACCCGCGCTCCTCTCACCTGCAACACACACACACCTGCGCTCCTCTCACCTGCAACACACACACCTGCGCTCCTCTCACCTGCAACACACACACCTGCGCTCCTCTCACCTGCAACACACACACCTGCGCTCCTCTCACCTGCAACACACACACCCGCGCTCCTCTCACCTGCAACACACACACCTGCGCTCCTCTCACCTGCAACACACACACCTGCGCTCCTCTCACCTGCAACACACACACCTGCGCTCCTCTCACCTGCAACACACACACCCTGCGCTCCTCTCACCTGCAACACACACACCTGCGCTCCTCTCACCTGCAACACACACACCTGCGCTCCTCTCACCTGCAACACACACACCTGCGCTCCTCTCACCTGCAACACACACACCTGCAACACACACACCTGCGCTCCTCTCACCTGCAACACACACACCTGCGCTCCTCTCACCTGCAACACACACACCTGCGCTCCTCTCACCTGCAACACACACGCACCTGCAACACACACACCTGCGCTCCTCTCACCTGCAACACACACACCGCGCTCCTCTCACCTGCAACACACACACCTGCGCTCCTCTCACCTGCAACACACACACCTGCGCTCCTCTCACCTGCAACACACACACCTGCGCTCCTCTCACCTGCAACACACACACCCTGCGCTCCTCTCACCTGCAACACACACACCCGCGCTCCTCTCACCTGCAACACACACACCTGCGCTCCTCTCACCTGCAACACACACACCTGCGCTCCTCTCACCTGCAACACACACACCTGCGCTCCTCTCACTGCAACACACACACCTGCGCTCCTCTCACCTGCAACACACACACCTGCGCTCCTCTCACCTGCAACACACACACCCTGCGCTCCTCTCACCTGCAACACACACACCCGCGCTCCTCTCACCTGCAACACACACACCTGCGCTCCTCTCACCTGCAACACACACACCCTGCGCTCCTCTCACCTGCAACACACACACCTGCAACACACACACCTGCGCTCCTCTCACCTGCAACACACACACCTGCGCTCCTCTCACCTGCAACACACACACCTGCGCTCCTCTCACCTGCAACACACACACCTGCGCTCCTCTCACCTGCAACACACACACCCTGCGCTCCTCTCACCTGCAACACACTCACCTGCAACACACACACCTGCGCTCCTCTCACCTGCAACACACACACCTGCGCTCCTCTCACCTGCAACACACACACCTGCGCTCCTCTCACCTGCAACACACACACCTGCGCTCCTCTCACCTGCAACACACACACCTGCGCTCCTCTCACCTGCAACACACACACCCTGCGCTCCTCTCACCTGCAACACACACACCTGCGCTCCTCTCACCTGCAACACACACACCTGCGCTCCTCTCACCTGCAACACACACACCTGCGCTCTCTCACCTGCAACACACACCTGCAACACACACACCCTGCGCTCCTCTCACCTGCAACACACACACCTGCGCTCCTCTCACCTGCAACACACACACCTGCGCTCCTCTCACCTGCAACACACACACCTGCGCTCCTCTCACCTGCAACACACACACCTGCGCTCCTCTCACCTGCAACACACACACCTGCGCTCCTCTCACCTGCAACACACACACCTGCGCTCCTCTCACCTGCAACACACACACCTGCGCTCCTCTCACCTGCAACACACACACCTGCGCTCCTCTCACCTGCAACACACACACCTGCGCTCCTCTCACCTGCAACACACACACCTGCGCTCCTCTCACCTGCAACACACACACCTGCGCTCCTCTCACCTGCAACACACACACCTGCGCTCCTCTCACCTGCAACACACACACCCGCGCTCCTCTCACCTGCAACACACACACCCGCGCTCCTCTCACCTGCAACACACACACCCGCGCTCCTCTCACCTGCAACACACACACCTGCGCTCTCTCACTGCAACACACACCTGCGCTCCTCTCACCTGCAACACACACACCTGCGCTCCTCTCACCTGCAACACACACACACCTGCGCTCCTCTCACCTGCAACACACACACCCTGCGCTCCTCTCACCTGCAACACACACACCTGCGCTCCTCTCACCTGCAACACACACACCTGCGCTCCTCTCACCTGCAACACACACACCTGCGCTCCTCTCACCTGCAACACACACACCTGCGCTCCTCTCACCTGCAACACACACACCTGCGCTCCTCTCACCTGCAACACACACACCCGCGCTCCTCTCACCTGCAACACACACACCTGCAAACACACAGCAACCTGCGCTCCTCTCACCTGCAACACACACACCTGCGCTCCTCTCACCTGCAACACACACACCTGCGCTCCTCTCACCTGCAAACACACACACCCTGCGCTCCTCTCACCTGCAACACACACACCTGCGCTCCTCTCACCTGCAACACACACACCCTGCGCTCCTCTCACCTGCAACACACACACCCCGCGCTCCTCTCACCTGCAACACACACACGGCTCTCCTGCAACACACACACCTGCGCTCCTCTCACCTGCAACACACACACCTGCGCTCCTCTCACCTGCAACACACACACCTGCGCTCCTCTCACCTGCAACACACACACCTGCAACACACACACCTGCGCTCCTCTCACCTGCAACACACACACCTGCGCTCCTCTCACCTGCAACACACACACCTGCGCTCCTCTCACCTGCAACACACACACCCTGCGCTCCTCTCACCTGCAACACACACACCTGCGCTCCTCTCACCTGCAACACACACACCTGCGCTCCTCTCACCTGCAACACACACACCCGCGCTCCTCTCACCTGCAACACACACACCTGCGCTCCTCTCACCTGCAACACACACACCTGCGCTCCTCTCACCTGCAACACACACACCTGCGCTCCTCTCACCTGCAACACACACACCCGCGCTCCTCTCACCTGCAACACACACACACCGCGCTCCTCTCACCTGCAACACACACACCTGCGCTCCTCTCACCTGCAACACACACACCTGCGCTCCTCTCACCTGCAACACACACACCTGCGCTCCTCTCACCTGCAACACACACACCTGCGCTCCTCTCACCTGCAACACACACACCTGCGCTCCTCTCACCTGCAACACACACACCCGCGCTCCTCTCACCTGCAACACACACACCCGCGCTCCTCTCACCTGCAACACACACACCTGCGCTCCTCTCACCTGCAACACACACACCTGCGCTCCTCTCACCTGCAACACACACACCTGCGCTCCTCTCATCTGCAACACACACACCTGCGCTCCTCTCACCTGCAACACACACACCTGCGCTCCTCTCACCTGCAACACACACACCCTGCGCTCCTCTCACCTGCAACACACACACCTCGCGCTCCTCTCACCTGCAACACACACACCTGCGCTCCTCTCACCTGCAACACACACACCTGCGCTCCTCTACCTGCAACACACACTGCAACACACACACCTGCGCTCCTCTCACCTGCAACACACACACCTGCGCTCCTCTCACCTGCAACACACACACCCGCGCTCCTCTCACCTGCAACACACACACCTGCGCTCCTCTCACCTGCAACACACACACCCTGCGCTCCTCTCACCTGCAACACACACACTGCAACACACACACCTGCGCTCCTCTCACCTGCAACACACACACCTGCGCTCCTCTCACCTGCAACACACACACCTGCGCTCCTCTCACCTGCAACACACACACCCTGCGCTCCTCTCACCTGCAACACACACACACCTGCGCTCCTCTCACCTGCAACACACACACCTGCGCTCCTCTCACCTGCAACACACACACCCTGCGCTCCTCTCACCTGCAACACACACACCTGCGCTCCTCTCACCTGCAACACACACACCTGCGCTCCTCTCACCTGCAACACACACACCTGCGCTCCTCTCACCTGCAACACACACACCCTGCGCTCCTCTCACCTGCAACACACACCTGCAACACACACACCTGCGCTCCTCTCACCTGCAACACACACACCTGCGCTCCTCTCACCTGCAACACACACACCTGCGCTCCTCTCACCTGCACACACACACCCGCGCTCCTCTCACCTGCAACACACACACCTGCGCTCCTCTCACCTGCAACACACACACCCGCGCTCCTCTCACCTGCAACACACACACCTGCGCTCCTCTCACCTGCAACACACACACTGCGCTCCTCTCACCTGCAACACACACACCTGCGCTCCTCTCACCTGCAACACACACACCTGCAACACACACACCTGCGCTCCTCTCACCTGCAACACACACACCTGCGCTCCTCTCACCTGCAACACACACACCTGCGCTCCTCTCACCTGCAACACACACACCTGCGCTCCTCTCACCTGCAACACACACACCTGCGCTCCTCTCACCTGCAACACACACACCGCGCTCCTCTCACCTGCAACACACACACCTGCGCTCCTCTCACCTGCAACACACACACCTGCGCGCTCCTCTCACCTGCAACACACACACCTGCGCTCCTCTCACCTGCAACACACACACCCGCGCTCCTCTCACCTGCAACACACACACCCGCGCTCCTCTCACCTGCAACACACACACCTGCGCTCCTCTCACCTGCAACACACACACCCTGCGCTCCTCTCACCTGCAACACACACACCTGCGCTCCTCTCACCTGCAACACACACACCTGCGCTCCTCTCACCTGCAACACACACACCTGCGCTCCTCTCACCTGCAACACACACACCCTGCGCTCCTCTCACCTGCAACACACACACCCGCGCTCCTCTCACCTGCAACACACACACCCGCGCTCCTCTCACCTGCAACACACACACCTGCGCTCCTCTCACCTGCAACACACACACCTGCGCTCCTCTCACCTGCAACACACACACCTGCGCTCCTCTCACCTGCAACACACACACCCGCGCTCCTCTCACCTGCAACACACACACCTGCGCTCCTCTCACCTGCAACACACACACCTGCGCTCCTCTCACCTGCAACACACACACCTGCGCTCCTCTCACCTGCAACACACACACCTGCGCTCCTCTCACCTGCAACACACACACCCTGCGCTCCTCTCACCTGCAACACACACACCCGCGCTCCTCTCACCTGCAACACACACACCTGCGCTCCTCTCACCTGCAACACACACACCTGCGCTCCTCTCACCTGCAACACACACACCTGCGCTCCTCTCACCTGCAACACACACACCGCGCCTCCTCTCACCTGCAACACACACACCCTGCGCTCCTCTCACCTGCAACACACACACCTGCGCTCCTCTCACCTGCAACACACAGCACACCTGCGCTCCTCTCACCTGCAACACACACACCTCGCGCT
>JARWKJ010000012.1:44244823-44510230 GCA_029959095.1 Rhinichthys osculus
ACACACACCTGCGCTCCTCTCACCTGCAACACACAGACCTGCGCTCCTCTCATCTGCAACACACACACCTGCGCTCCTCTCACCTGCAACACACACACCTGCGCTCCTCTCACCTGCAACACACACACCCGCGCTCCTCTCACCTGCAACACACACACCCGCGCTCCTCTCACCTGCAACACACACACCTGCGCTCCTCTCACCTGCAACACACACACCCGCGCTCCTCTCACCTGCAACACACACACCTGCAACACACACACCTGCGCTCCTCTCACCTGCAACACACACACCTGCGCTCCTCTCACCTGCAACACACACACCTGCGCTCCTCTCACCTGCAACACACACACCTGCGCTCCTCTCACCTGCAACACACACACCCGCGCTCCTCTCACCTGCAACACACACACCTGCAACACACACACCTGCGCTCCTCTCACCTGCAACACACACACCTGCGCTCCTCTCACCTGCAACACACACACCTGCGCTCCTCTCACCTGCAACACACACACCCGCGCTCCTCTCACCTGCAACACACACACCCGCGCTCCTCTCACCTGCAACACACACACCCGCGCTCCTCTCACCTGCAACACACACACCTGCGCTCCTCTCATCTGCAACACACACACCTGCGCTCCTCTCACCTGCAACACACACACCTGCGCTCCTCTCACCTGCAACACACACACCTGCAACACACACACCTGCGCTCCTCTCATCTGCAACACACACACCTGCGCTCCTCTCACCTGCAACACACACACCTGCGCTCCTCTCACCTGCAACACACACACCTGCGCTCCTCTCACCTGCAACACACACACCTGCGCTCCTCTCATCTGCAACACACACACCTGCGCTCCTCTCACCTGCAACACACACACCTGCGCTCCTCTCACCTGCAACACACACACCCGCGCTCCTCTCACCTGCAACACACACACCCGCGCTCCTCTCACCGGCAACACACACACCTGCGCTCCTCTCATCTGCAACACACACACCTGCGCTCCTCTCACCTGCAACACACACACCTGCGCTCCTCTCACCTGCAACACACACACCTGCGCTCCTCTCACCTGCAACACACACACCCGCGCTCCTCTCACCTGCAACACACACACCCGCGCTCCTCTCACCTGCAACACACACACCCGCGCTCCTCTCACCTGCAACACACACACCCGCGCTCCTCTCATCTGCAACACACACACCTGCGCTCCTCTCACCTGCAACACACACACCCGCGCTCCTCTCACCTGCAACACACACACCCGCGCTCCTCTCACCTGCAACACACACACCCGCACTCCTCTCATTTGCAACACACACACCTGCGCTCCTCTCACCTGCAACACACACACCTGCGCTCCTCTCACCTGCAACACACACACCTGCGCTCCTCTCACCTGCAACACACACACCTGCGCTCCTCTCACCTGCAACACACACACCTGCGCTCCTCTCACCTGCAACACACACACCTGCGCTCCTCTCACCTGCAACACACACACCTGCAACACACACACCTGCGCTCCTCTCACCTGCAACACACACACCCGCGCTCCTCTCACCTGCAACACACACACCTGCGCTCCTCTCACCTGCAACACACACACCCGCGCTCCTCTCACCTGCAACACACACACCTGCGCTCCTCTCACCTGCAACACACACACCTGCGCTCCTCTCACCTGCAACACACACACCCGCGCTCCTCTCACCTGCAACACACACACCTGCAACACACACACCTGCGCTCCTCTCACCTGCAACACACACACCTGCGCTCCTCTCACCTGCAACACACACACCTGCGCTCCTCTCATCTGCAACACACACACCTGCAACACACACACCTGCGCTCCTCTCACCTGCAACACACACACCTGCGCTCCTCTCACCTGCAACACACACACCTGCGCTCCTCTCACCTGCAACACACACACCCGCGCTCCTCTCACCTGCAACACACACACCCGCGCTCCTCTCACCTGCAACACACACACCCGCGCTCCTCTCACCTGCAACACACACACCCGCGCTCCTCTCACCTGCAACACACACACCTGCGCTCCTCTCATCTGCAACACACACACCTGCGCTCCTCTCACCTGCAACACACACACCTGCGCTCCTCTCACCTGCAACACACACACCCGCGCTCCTCTCACCTGCAACACACACACCCGCGCTCCTCTCACCTGCAACACACACACCTGCGCTCCTCTCACCTGCAACACACACACCTGCGCTCCTCTCACCTGCAACACACACACCTGCGCTCCTCTCACCTGCAACACACACACCTGCGCTCCTCTCACCTGCAACACACACACCTGCGCTCCTCTCACCTGCAACACACACACCCGCGCTCCTCTCACCTGCAACACACACACCCGCGCTCCTCTCACCTGCAACACACACACCTGCGCTCCTCTCACCTGCAACACACACACCTGCGCTCCTCTCACCTGCAACACACACACCTGCGCTCCTCTCATCTGCAACACACACACCTGCGCTCCTCTCACCTGCAACACACACACCTGCGCTCCTCTCACCTGCAACACACACACCCGCGCTCCTCTCACCTGCAACACACACACCCGCGCTCCTCTCACCTGCAACACACACACCTGCGCTCCTCTCACCTGCAACACACACACCCGCGCTCCTCTCACCTGCAACACACACACCTGCAACACACACACCTGCGCTCCTCTCACCTGCAACACACACACCTGCGCTCCTCTCACCTGCAACACACACACCTGCGCTCCTCTCACCTGCAACACACACACCTGCGCTCCTCTCACCTGCAACACACACACCCGCGCTCCTCTCACCTGCAACACACACACCTGCAACACACACACCTGCGCTCCTCTCACCTGCAACACACACACCTGCGCTCCTCTCACCTGCAACACACACACCTGCGCTCCTCTCACCTGCAACACACACACCCGCGCTCCTCTCACCTGCAACACACACACACCTGCGCTCCTCTCACCTGCAACACACACACCTGCGCTCCTCTCACCTGCAACACACACACCCGCGCTCCTCTCACCTGCAACACACACACCCGCGCTCCTCTCACCTGCAACACACACACCTGCGCTCCTCTCATCTGCAACACACACACCTGCGCTCCTCTCACCTGCAACACACACACCCGCGCTCCTCTCACCTGCAACACACACACCTGCAACACACACACCTGCGCTCCTCTCACCTGCAACACACACACCTGCGCTCCTCTCACCTGCAACACACACACCTGCGCTCCTCTCACCTGCAACACACACACCCGCGCTCCTCTCACCTGCAACACACACACCCGCGCTCCTCTCACCTGCAACACACACACCCGCGCTCCTCTCACCTGCAACACACACACCTGCGCTCCTCTCATCTGCAACACACACACCTGCGCTCCTCTCACCTGCAACACACACACCTGCGCTCCTCTCACCTGCAACACACACACCTGCAACACACACACCTGCGCTCCTCTCATCTGCAACACACACACCTGCGCTCCTCTCACCTGCAACACACACACCTGCGCTCCTCTCACCTGCAACACACACACCTGCCCTCCTCTCACCTGCAACACACACACCTGCGCTCCTCTCACCTGCAACACACACACCCGCGCTCCTCTCACCTGCAACACACACACCCGCGCTCCTCTCACCTGCAACACACACACCTGCGCTCCTCTCACCTGCAACACACACACCTGCGCTCCTCTCACCTGCAACACACACACCCGTGCTCCTCTCACCTGCAACACACACACCTGCGCTCCTCTCACCTGCAACACACACACCTGCGCTCCTCTCATCTGCAACACACACACCCGCGCTCCTCTCATCTGCAACACACACACCTGCGCTCCTCTCACCTGCAACACACACACCTGCGCTCCTCTCACCTGCAACACACACACCTGCGCTCCTCTCACCTGCAACACACACACCCGCGCTCCTCTCACCTGCAACACACACACCCGTGCTCCTCTCACCTGCAACACACACACCTGCGCTCCTCTCACCTGCAACACACACACCCGCGCTCCTCTCACCTGCAACACACACACCCGCGCTCCTCTCATCTGCAACACACACACCTGCGCTCCTCTCACCTGCAACACACACACCTGCGCTCCTCTCACCTGCAACACACACACCTGCGCTCCTCTCACCTGCAACACACACACCCGCGCTCCTCTCACCTGCAACACACACACCCGCGCTCCTCTCACCTGCAACACACACACCCGCGCTCCTCTCACCTGCAACACACACACCCGCGCTCCTCTCACCTGCAACACACACACCCGCGCTCCTCTCACCTGCAACACACACACCTGCGCTCCTCTCACCTGCAACACACACACCTGCGCTCCTCTCACCTGCAACACACACACCCGCGCTCCTCTCACCTGCAACACACACACCCGCACTCCTCTCATTTGCAACACACACACCTGCGCTCCTCTCACCTGCAACACACACACCTGCGCTCCTCTCACCTGCAACACACACACCTTCGCTCCTCTCACCTGCAACACACACACCCGCGCTCCTCTCACCTGCAACACACACACCTGCGCTCCTCTCACCTGCAACACACACACCTGCGCTCCTCTCACCTGCAACACACACACCCGCGCTCCTCTCACCTGCAACACACACACCTGCGCTCCTCTCATCTGCAACACACACACCTGCGCTCCTCTCACCTGCAACACACACACCCGCGCTCCTCTCACCTGCAACACACACACCTGCAACACACACACCTGCGCTCCTCTCACCTGCAACACACACACCTGCGCTCCTCTCACCTGCAACACACACACCCGCGCTCCTCTCACCTGCAACACACACACCCGCGCTCCTCTCACCTGCAACACACACACCCGCGCTCCTCTCACCTGCAACACACACACCTGCGCTCCTCTCATCTGCAACACACACACCTGCGCTCCTCTCACCTGCAACACACACACCTGCGCTCCTCTCACCTGCAACACACACACCTGCAACACACACACCTGCGCTCCTCTCATCTGCAACACACACACCTGCGCTCCTCTCACCTGCAACACACACACCTGCCCTCCTCTCACCTGCAACACACACACCTGCCCTCCTCTCACCTGCAACACACACACCTGCGCTCCTCTCACCTGCAACACACACACCCGCGCTCCTCTCACCTGCAACACACACACCCGCGCTCCTCTCACCTGCAACACACACACCCGCGCTCCTCTCACCTGCAACACACACACCTGCGCTCCTCTCACCTGCAACACACACACCAGCGCTCCTCTCACCTGCAACACACACACCCGTGCTCCTCTCACCTGCAACACACACACCTGCGCTCCTCTCACCTGCAACACACACACCTGCGCTCCTCTCATCTGCAACACACACACCCGCGCTCCTCTCATCTGCAACACACACACCTGCGCTCCTCTCACCTGCAACACACACACCTGCGCTCCTCTCACCTGCAACACACACACCTGCGCTCCTCTCATCTGCAACACACACACCCGCGCTCCTCTCATCTGCAACACACACACCCGCGCTCCTCTCACCTGCAACACACACACCCGCGCTCCTCTCATCTGCAACACACACACCTGCGCTCCTCTCACCTGCAACACACACACCTGCGCTCCTCTCACCTGCAACACACACACCTGCGCTCCTCTCACCTGCAACACACACACCCGCGCTCCTCTCACCTGCAACACACACACCCGCGCTCCTCTCACCTGCAACACACACACCCGCGCTCCTCTCACCTGCAACACACACACCCGCGCTCCTCTCACCTGCAACACACACACCCGCACTCCTCTCATTTGCAACACACACACCTGCGCTCCTCTCACCTGCAACACACACACCTGCGCTCCTCTCACCTGCAACACACACACCTTCGCTCCTCTCACCTGCAACACACACACCCGCGCTCCTCTCACCTGCAACACACACACCTGCGCTCCTCTCACCTGCAACACACACACCTGCGCTCCTCTCACCTGCAACACACACACCTGCGCTCCTCTCACCTGCAACACACACACCCGCGCTCCTCTCACCTGCAACACACACACCCGCGCTCCTCTCACCTGCAACACACACACCCGCGCTCCTCTCACCTGCAACACACACACCCGCGCTCCTCTCATTTGCAACACACACACCTGCGCTCCTCTCACCTGCAACACACACACCTGCGCTCCTCTCACCTGCAACACACACACCTGCGCTCCTCTCACCTGCAACACACACACCCGCGCTCCTCTCACCTGCAACACACACACCTGCGCTCCTCTCACCTGCAACACACACACCTGCGCTCCTCTCACCTGCAACACACACACCTGCGCTCCTCTCACCTGCAACACACACACCTGCGCTCCTCTCACCTGCAACACACACACCTGCGCTCCTCTCACCTGCAACACACACACCTGCAACACACACACCTGCGCTCCTCTCACCTGCAACACACACACCCGCGCTCCTCTCACCTGCAACACACACACCTGCGCTCCTCTCACCTGCAACACACACACCCGCGCTCCTCTCACCTGCAACACACACACCTGCAACACACACACCTGCGCTCCTCTCACCTGCAACACACACACCTGCGCTCCTCTCACCTGCAACACACACACCTGCGCTCCTCTCATCTGCAACACACACACCTGCAACACACACACCTGCGCTCCTCTCACCTGCAACACACACACCTGCGCTCCTCTCACCTGCAACACACACACCTGCGCTCCTCTCACCTGCAACACACACACCTGCGCTCCTATCACCTGCAACACACACACCCGCGCTCCTCTCACCTGCAACACACACACCCGCGCTCCTCTCACCTGCAACACACACACCCGCGCTCCTCTCACCTGCAACACACACACCCGCGCTCCTCTCACCTGCAACACACACACCTGCGCTCCTCTCATCTGCAACACACACACCTGCGCTCCTCTCACCTGCAACACACACACCTGCGCTCCTCTCACCTGCAACACACACACCTGCGCTCCTCTCACCTGCAACACACACACCCGCGCTCCTCTCACCTGCAACACACACACCTGCGCTCCTCTCACCTGCAACACACACACCTGCGCTCCTCTCACCTGCAACACACACACCTGCGCTCCTCTCACCTGCAACACACACACCTGCGCTCCTCTCACCTGCAACACACACACCTGCGCTCCTCTCACCTGCAACACACACACCCGCGCTCCTCTCACCTGCAACACACACACCCGCGCTCCTCTCACCTGCAACACACACACCTGCGCTCCTCTCACCTGCAACACACACACCTGCGCTCCTCTCACCTGCAACACACACACCCGCGCTCCTCTCACCTGCAAAACACACACCTGCGCTCCTCTCACCTGCAACACACACACCTGCGCTCCTCTCACCTGCAACACACACACCTGCGCTCCTCTCACCTGCAACACACACACCTGCGCTCCTCTCACCTGCAACACACACACCCGCGCTCCTCTCACCTGCAACACACACACCCGCGCTCCTCTCACCTGCAAAACACACACCCGCGCTCCTCTCACCTGCAACACACACACCTGCGCTCCTCTCACCTGCAACACACACACCTGCGCTCCTCTCACCTGCAACACACACACCTGCGCTCCTCTCACCTGCAACACACACACCTGCGCTCCTCTCACCTGCAACACACACACCTGCGCTCCTCTCACCTGCAACACACACACCTGCGCTCCTCTCACCTGCAACACACACACCTGCGCTCCTCTCACCTGCAACACACACACCCGCGCTCCTCTCACCTGCAACACACACACCCGCGCTCCTCTCACCTGCAACACACACACCTGCGCTCCTCTCACCTGCAACACACACACCTGCGCTCCTCTCACCTGCAACACACACACCCGCGCTCCTCTCACCTGCAAAACACACACCCGCGCTCCTCTCACCTGCAACACACACACCTGCGCTCCTCTCACCTGCAACACACACACCCGCGCTCCTCTCACCTGCAACACACACACCTGCGCTCCTCTCACCTGCAACACACACACCTGCGCTCCTCTCACCTGCAACACACACACCTGCAACACACACACCTGCGCTCCTCTCACCTGCAACACACACACCTGCGCTCCTCTCACCTGCAACACACACACCTGCGCTCCTCTCACCTGCAACACACACACCTGCAACACACACACCTGCGCTCCTCTCACCTGCAACACACACACCTGCGCTCCTCTCACCTGCAACACACACACCTGCGCTCCTCTCACCTGCAACACACACACCCGCGCTCCTCTCACCTGCAACACACACACCTGCGCTCCTCTCACCTGCAACACACACACCCGCGCTCCTCTCACCTGCAACACACACACCTGCGCTCCTCTCACCTGCAACACACACACCTGCGCTCCTCTCATCTGCAACACACACACCTGCGCTCCTCTCACCTGCAACACACACACCTGCGCTCCTCTCACCTGCAACACACACACCTGCGCTCCTCTCACCTGCAACACACACACCTGCGCTCCTCTCACCTGCAACACACACACCTGCGCTCCTCTCACCTGCAACACACACACCCGCGCTCCTCTCACCTGCAACACACACACCTGCGCTCCTCTCACCTGCAACACACACACCTGCGCTCCTCTCACCTGTAACACACACACCCGCGCTCCTCTCACCTGCAACACACACACCCGCGCTCCTCTCACCTGCAACACACACACCCGCGCTCCTCTCACCTGCAACACACACACCTGCGCTCCTCTCACCTGCAACACACACACCCGCGCTCCTCTCACCTGCAACACACACACCCGCGCTCCTCTCACCTGCAACACACACACCCGCGCTCCTCTCACCTGCAACACACACACCTGCGCTCCTCTCACCTGCAACACACACACCCGCGCTCCTCTCACCTGCAACACACACACCTGCGCTCCTCTCACCTGCAACACACACACCCGCGCTCCTCTCACCTGCAACACACACACCCGCGCTCCTCTCACCTGCAACACACACACCTGCGCTCCTCTCACCTGCAACACACACACCTGCGCTCCTCTCACCTGCAACACACACACCCGCGCTCCTCTCACCTGCAACACACACACCCGCGCTCCTCTCACCTGTAACACACACACCCGCGCTCCTCTCACCTGTAACACACACACCCGCGCTCCTCTCACCTGCAACACACACACCCGCGCTCCTCTCACCTGCAACACACACACCTGCGCTCCTCTCACCTGCAACACACACACCCGCGCTCCTCTCACCTGCAACACACACACACCTGCGCTCCTCTCACCTGTAACACACACACCCGCGCTCCTCTCACCTGCAACACACACACCCGCGCTCCTCTCACCTGCAACACACACACCCGCGCTCCTCTCACCTGCAACACACACACCTGCGCTCCTCTCACCTGCAACACACACACCCGCGCTCCTCTCACCTGCAACACACACACCTGCGCTCCTCTCACCTGCAACACACACACCCGCGCTCCTCTCACCTGCAACACACACACCCGCGCTCCTCTCACCTGCAACACACACACCTGCGCTCCTCTCACCTGCAACACACACACCTGCGCTCCTCTCACCTGCAACACACACACCCGCGCTCCTCTCACCTGCAACACACACACCCGCGCTCCTCTCACCTGTAACACACACACCCGCGCTCCTCTCACCTGCAACACACACACCTGCGCTCCTCTCATCTGCAACACACACACCTGCAACACACACACCTGCGCTCCTCTCACCTGCAACACACACACCTGCGCTCCTCTCACCTGCAACACACACACCTGCAACACACACACCTGCGCTCCTCTCACCTGCAACACACACACCTGCAACACACACACCCGCACTCCTCTCACCTGCAACACACACACCTGCGCTCCTCTCACCTGCAACACACACACCTGCGCTCCTCTCACCTGTAACACACACACCCGCGCTCCTCTCACCTGCAACACACACACCCGTGCTCCTCTCACCTGCAACACACACACCTGCGCTCCTCTCACCTGCAACACACACACCTGCGCTCCTCTCACCTGCAACACACACACCCGCGCTCCTCTCACCTGCAACACACACACCCGTGCTCCTCTCACCTGCAACACACACACCCGTGCTCCTCTCACCTGCAACACACACACCCGCGCTCCTCTCACCTGCAACACACACACCCGCGCTCCTCTCACCTGCAACACACACACCCGCGCTCCTCTCACCTGCAACACACACACCCGCGCTCCTCTCACCTGCAACACACACACCTGCGCTCCTCTCATCTGCAACACACACACCTGCGCTCCTCTCACCTGCAACACACACACCTGCGCTCCTCTCACCTGCAACACACACACCCGCGCTCCTCTCACCTGCAACACACACACCTGCGCTCCTCTCACCTGCAACACACACACCTGCGCTCCTCTCACCTGCAACACACACACCTGCGCTCCTCTCACCTGCAACACACACACCTGCGCTCCTCTCACCTGCAACACACACACCTGCAACACACACACCTGCGCTCCTCTCACCTGCAACACACACACCTACGCTCCTCTCACCTGCAACACACACACCTGCGCTCCTCTCACCTGCAACACACACACCTGCGCTCCTCTCACCTGCAACACACACACCCGCGCTCCTCTCACCTGCAACACACACACCTGCGCTCCTCTCACCTGCAACACACACACCTGCGCTCCTCTCACCTGCAACACACACACCCGCGCTCCTCTCACCTGCAACACACACACCTGCGCTCCTCTCACCTGCAACACACACACCTGCGCTCCTCTCACCTGCAACAAACACACCCGCGCTCCTCTCACCTGCAACACACACACCCGCGCTCCTCTCACCTGCAACACACACACCCGCGCTCCTCTCACCTGCAACACACACACCTGTGCTCCTCTCACCTGCAACACACACACCCGCGCTCCTCTCACCTGCAACACACACACCTGCGCTCCTCTCACCTGCAACACACACACCTGCGCTCCTCTCAAACACACCTGCGCTCCTCTCACCTGCAACACACACACCTGCGCTCCTCTCATCTGCAACACAAACACCTGCAACACACACACCTGCGCTCCTCTCACCTGCAACACACACACCTGCGCTCCTCTCACCTGCAACACACACACCTGCGCTCCTCTCACCTGCAACACACACACCTGCGCTCCTCTCACCTGCAACACACACACCTGCGCTCCTCTCACCTGCAACACACACACCCGCGCTCCTCTCACCTGCAACACACACACCTGCGCTCCTCTCACCTGCAACACACACACCTGCGCTCCTCTCACCTGTAACACACACACCCGCGCTCCTCTCACCTGCAACACACACACCCGCGCTCCTCTCACCTGCAACACACACACCCGCGCTCCTCTCACCTGCAACACACACACCTGCGCTCCTCTCACCTGCAACACACACACCCGCGCTCCTCTCACCTGTAACACACACACCCGCGCTCCTCTCACCTGCAACACACACACCCGCGCTCCTCTCACCTGCAACACACACACCTGCGCTCCTCTCACCTGTAACACACACACCCGCGCTCCTCTCACCTGCAACACACACACCCGCGCTCCTCTCACCTGCAACACACACACCTGCGCTCCTCTCATCTGCAACACACACACCTGCAACACACACACCTGCGCTCCTCTCACCTGCAACACACACACCTGCGCTCCTCTCACCTGCAACACACACACCTGCAACACACACACCTGCGCTCCTCTCACCTGCAACACACACACCTGCAACACACACACCCGCACTCCTCTCACCTGCAACACACACACCTGCGCTCCTCTCACCTGCAACACACACACCTGCGCTCCTCTCACCTGTAACACACACACCCGCGCTCCTCTCACCTGCAACACACACACCCGCGCTCCTCTCACCTGCAACACACACACCTGCGCTCCTCTCACCTGCAACACACACACCCGCGCTCCTCTCACCTGCAACACACACACCTGCGCTCCTCTCAAACACACCTGCGCTCCTCTCACCTGCAACACACACACCCGCGCTCCTCTCACCTGCAACACACACACCCGTGCTCCTCTCACCTGCAACACACACACCCGTGCTCCTCTCACCTGCAACACACACACCTGCGCTCCTCTCACCTGCAACACACACACCCGTGCTCCTCTCACCTGCAACACACACACCTGCGCTCCTCTCACCTGCAACACACACACCTGCGCTCCTCTCACCTGCAACACACACACACCTGCGCTCCTCTCACCTGCAACACACACACACCTGCGCTCCTCTCACCTGCAACACACACACCCGCGCTCCTCTCACCTGCAACACACACACCCGCGCTCCTCTCACCTGCAACACACACACCCGCGCTCCTCTCACCTGCAACACACACACCTGCGCTCCTCTCACCCCTAACACACACCTGCGCTCCTCTCACCTGTAACACACACACCTGCGCTCCTCTCACCTGCAACACACACACCTGCGCTCCTCTCACCTGCAACACACACACACCTGCGCTCCTCTCACCTGCAACACACACACACCCGCGCTCCTCTCACCTGCAACACACACACACCCGCGCTCCTCTCACCTGCAACACACACACCTGCGCTCCTCTCACCTGCAACACACACACCTGCGCTCCTCTCACCTGCAACACACACACCTGCGCTCCTCTCACCTGCAACACACACACCCGCGCTCCTCTCACCTGCAACACACACACCCGCGCTCCTCTCACCTGCAACACACACACCTGCGCTCCTCTCACCTGCAACACACACACCTGCGCTCCTCTCACCTGCAACACACACACCCGCGCTCCTCTCACCTGCAACACACACACCTGCGCTCCTCTCACCTGCAACACACACACCCGCGCTCCTCTCACCTGCAACACACACACCTGCGCAACACACACACCTGCGCTCCTCTCACCTGCAACACACACACCCGCGCTCCTCTCACCTGCAACACACACACCCGCGCTCCTCTCACCTGCAACACACACACCTGCGCTCCTCTCACCTGCAACACACACACCTGCGCTCCTCTCACCTGTAACACACACACCCGCGCTCCTCTCACCTGCAACACACACACCTGCGCTCCTCTCACCTGCAACACACACACCTGCGCTCCTCTCACCTGCAACACACACACCTGCGCTCCTCTCACCTGCAACACACACACCTGCGCTCCTCTCACCTGCAACACACACACCCGCGCTCCTCTCACCTGCAACACACACACCCGCGCTCCTCTCACCTGCAACACACACACCCGCGCTCCTCTCACCTGCAACACACACACCTGCGCTCCTCTCATCTGCAACACACACACCTGCGCTCCTCTCACCTGCAACACACACACCTGCGCTCCTCTCACCTGCAACACACACACCTGCCCTCCTCTCACCTGCAACACACACACCTGCGCTCCTCTCACCTGCAACACACACACCTGCGCTCCTCTCACCTGCAACACACACACCCGCGCTCCTCTCACCTGCAACACACACACCCGCGCTCCTCTCACCTGCAACACACACACCTGCGCTCCTCTCACCTGCAACACACACACCTGCGCTCCTCTCATCTGCAACACACACACCTGCGCTCCTCTCACCTGCAACACACACACCTGCGCTCCTCTCACCTGCAACACACACACCCGCGCTCCTCTCACCTGCAACACACACACCCGCGCTCCTCTCACCTGCAACACACACACCTGCGCTCCTCTCACCTGCAACACACACACCCGCGCTCCTCTCACCTGCAACACACACACCTGCAACACACACACCTGCGCTCCTCTCACCTGCAACACACACACCTGCGCTCCTCTCACCTGCAACACACACACCTGCGCTCCTCTCACCTGCAACACACACACCTGCGCTCCTCTCACCTGCAACACACACACCCGCGCTCCTCTCACCTGCAACACACACACCTGCAACACACACACCTGCGCTCCTCTCACCTGCAACACACACACCTGTGCTCCTCTCACCTGCAACACACACACCTGCGCTCCTCTCACCTGCAACACACACACCCGCGCTCCTCTCACCTGCAACACACACACCCGCGCTCCTCTCACCTGCAACACACACACCCGCGCTCCTCTCACCTGCAACACACACACCTGCGCTCCTCTCATCTGCAACACACACACCTGCGCTCCTCTCACCTGCAACACACACACCCGCGCTCCTCTCACCTGCAACACACACACCTGCAACACACACACCTGCGCTCCTCTCACCTGCAACACACACACCTGCGCTCCTCTCACCTGCAACACACACACCTGCGCTCCTCTCACCTGCAACACACACACCCGCGCTCCCCTCACCTGCAACACACACACCCGCGCTCCTCTCACCTGCAACACACACACCTGCGCTCCTCTCACCTGCAACACACACACCTGCGCTCCTCTCACCTGCAACACACACACCTGCAACACACACACCTGCGCTCCTCTCATCTGCAACACACACACCTGCGCTCCTCTCACCTGCAACACACACACCTGCGCTCCTCTCACCTGCAACACACACACCTGCCCTCCTCTCACCTGCAACACACACACCTGCGCTCCTCTCACACACACACCTGCGCTCCTCTCACCTGCAACACACACACCTGCGCTCCTCTCACCTGCAACACACACACCTGCGCTCCTCTCACCTGCAACACACACACCTGCGCAACACACACACCTGCGCTCCTCTCACCTGCAACACACACACCTGCGCTCCTCTCACCTGCAACACACACACCTGCGCTCCTCTCACCTGCAACACACACACGCAGACTGTTCTCACAGGTGTGTGTGTGTTGTAGAGACTGTCCTCACAGGTGTGTGTGTGTGTTGTAGAGACTGTCCTCACAGGTGTGTGTGTGTGTTGTAGAGACTGTCCTCACAGGTGTGTGTGTGTTGTAGAGACTGTCCTCACAGGTGTGTGTGTGTTGTAGAGACTGTCCTCACAGGTGTGTGTGTGTGTGTGTGTTGCAGAGACTGTCCTCACAGGTGTGTGTGTGTGTGTTGCAGGGACTGTCCTCACAGGTGTGTGTGTGTTGCAGGGACTGTCCTCACAGGTGTGTGTGTGTGTGTTGCAGGGACTGTCCTCACAGGTGTGTGTGTCTGTGTTGCAGGGACTGTCCTCACAGGTGTGTGTGTGTTGTAGAGACTGTCCTCACAGGTGTGTGTGTGTGTTGCAGGGACTGTCCTCACAGGTGTGTGTGTGTTGCAGGGACTGTCCTCACAGGTGTGTGTGTGTGTTGCAGGGACTGTCCTCACAGGTGTGTGTGTGTGTTGTAGAGACTGTCCTCACAGGTGTGTGTGTGTTGTAGAGACTGTCCTCACAGGTGTGTGTGTGTTGCAGGGACTGTCCTCACAGGTGTGTGTGTGTGTTGTAGAGACTGTCCTCACAGGTGTGTGTGTGTTGCAGAGACTGTCCTCACAGGTGTGTGTGTGTTGTAGAGACTGTCCTCACAGGTGTGTGTGTGTTGCAGAGACTGTCCTCACAGGTGTGTGTGTGTTGCAGAGACTGTCCTCACAGGTGTGTGTGTGTGTTGTAGAGACTGTCCTCACAGGTGTGTGTGTGTTGCAGAGACTGTCCTCACAGGTGTGTGTATGTTGTAGAGACTGTCCTCACAGGTGTGTGTGTGTGTTGCAGGGACTGTCCTCACAGGTGTGTGTGTGTTGCAGGGACTGTCCTCACAGGTGTGTGTGTGTTGTAGAGACTGTCCTCACAGGTGTGTGTGTGTGTGTTGCAGGGACTGTCCTCACAGGTGTGTGTGTGTTGCAGGGACTGTCCTCACAGGTGTGTGTGTGTGTTGCAGGGACTGTCCTCACAGGTGTGTGTGTGTGTTGTAGAGACTGTCCTCACAGGTGTGTGTGTGTTGTAGAGACTGTCCTCACAGGTGTGTGTGTGTTGCAGGGACTGTCCTCACAGGTGTGTGTGTGTGTTGTAGAGACTGTCCTCACAGGTGTGTGTGTGTTGTAGAGACTGTCCTCACAGGTGTGTGTGTGTTGCAGGGACTGTCCTCACAGGTGTGTGTGTGTTGCAGGGACTGTCCTCACAGGTGTGTGTGTGTTGCAGAGACTGTCCTCACAGGTGTGTGTGTGTGTTGTAGAGACTGTCCTCACAGGTGTGTGTGTGTTGTAGAGACTGTCCTCACAGGTGTGTGTGTGTTGCAGGGACTGTCCTCACAGGTGTGTGTGTGTGTTGCAGGGACTGTCCTCACAGGTGTGTGTGTGTGTTGTAGAGACTGTCCTCACAGGTGTGTGTGTGTGTTGCAGGGACTGTCCTCACAGGTGTGTGTGTGTGTATGTTGCAGAGACTGTCCTCACAGGTGTGTGTGTGTGTGTGTTGCAGGGACTGTCCTCACAGGTGTGTGTGTGTGTGTGTTGCAGAGCCTGTCCTCACAGGTGTGTGTGTGTGTGTGTGTTGCAGAGACTGTCCTCACAGGTGTGTGTGTGTGTTGCAGGGACTGTCCTCACAGGTGTGTGTGTGTGTGTGTTGCAGAGACTGTCCTCACAGGTGTGTGTGTGTTGCAGAGACTGTCCTCACAGGTGTGTGTGTGTGTTGCAGGGACTGTCCTCACAGGTGTGTGTGTGTGTTGCAGGGACTGTCCTCACAGGTGTGTGTGTGTTGTAGAGACTTTCCTCACAGGTGTGTGTGTGTTGCAGGGACTGTCCTCACAGGTGTGTGTGTGTGTGTGTGTTGCAGAGACTGTCCTCACAGGTGTGTGTGTGTTGCAGAGACTGTCCTCACAGGTGTGTGTGTGTTGCAGGGACTGTCCTCACAGGTGTGTGTGTGTTGTAGAGACTGTCCTCACAGGTGTGTGTGTGTGTGTTGCAGGGACTGTCCTCACAGGTGTGTGTGTGTGTGTGTGTTGCAGGGACTGTCCTCACAGGTGTGTGTGTGTTGCAGGGACTGTCCTCACAGGTGTGTGTGTGTTGTAGAGACTGTCCTCACAGGTGTGTGTGTGTTGTAGAGACTGTCCTCACAGGTGTGTGTGTGTTGTAGAGACTGTCCTCACAGGTGTGTGTGTGTTGTAGAGACTGTCCTCACAGGTGTGTGTGTGTTGCAGGGACTGTCCTCACAGGTGTGTGTGTGTGTGTGTTGTAGAGACTGTCCTCACAGGTGTGTGTGTGTTGTAGAGACTGTCCTCACAGGTGTGTGTGTGTTGTAGAGACTGTCCTCACAGGTGTGTGTGTGTTGCAGGGACTGTCCTCACAGGTGTGTGTGTGTTGTAGAGACTGTCCTCACAGGTGTGTGTGTGTTGTAGAGACTGTCCTCACAGGTGTGTGTGTGTTGTAGAGACTGTCCTCACAGGTGTGTGTGTGTTGTAGAGACTGTCCTCACAGGTGTGTGTGTGTTGTAGAGACTGTCCTCACAGGTGTGTGTGTGTTGTAGAGACTGTCCTCACAGGTGTGTGTGTGTTGCAGAGACTGTCCTCACAGGTGTGTGTGTGTTGTAGGGACTGTCCTCACAGGTGTGTGTGTGTTGCAGAGACTGTCCTCACAGGTGTGTATGTGTTGTAGAGACTGTCCTCACAGGTGTGTGTGTGTTGTAGAGACTGTCCTCACAGGTGTGTGTGTGTTGTAGAGACTGTCCTCACAGGTGTGTGTGTGTTGTAGAGACTGTCCTCACAGGTGTGTGTGTGTTGCAGGGACTGTCCTCACAGGTGTGTGTGTGTTGCACAGACTGTCCTCACAGGTGTGTGTGTGTTGCAGGGACTGTCCTCACAGGTGTGTGTGTGTTTCAGACGGACGATCCACCAGCTGGCGGCCCGGTGTGTGCTGCGCTGTCTGGAGCAGGAGGAGCGAGCCGGAGGAGCCGACACACAGGCCCTCAGGAGCCGGATCCTGGAGCTCAGTGTTCAAGCCGGAGTGAGCAGCGTTCACACAGCCTTCATCGCCGTCAACACACACACCAAACAGACCATCACCGGCCCACTGCTGCAGAGGAGAGTGCCCGTAAAGCGTGAGTCACTGGTGTGTGTGTGTGTAGAGCAGGAGAGTGTTGTGTGTGTGTGTGTAGAGCAGGCCAGTCCGGTCCTGATCCCGGAGACACACTGTCCTCCAGTCCCAGTCTAACACACTGATACTCGAGCGCTGCAGCATCAGCAGAAACTGAGATGGTCTTATCATTGGGCGATACGGCTCTGTGCTCTACCATTGGAGGAAGCCTGATGGCTACCTTGGATCATGTGTGCTTGGTTAACCAATCACTTTACAGCCTGACCTCGCCTCAGAGTTGTGTGACAGTCAATCACTGTTTCAGACACTATAGAAATGAATGAGAAGTGTCACGCAATTGTCCACGACTTCTCTTATAAAATACTAAAAATAGCATTTTTCCAATAGAAACTAAAAATAGATCAATCCAAAACAAGTGTTTAAGAGCAAACATGTTGAAGCACTAACAGCGTTAGCAGCGTTAGCAGCACTAGCAGCGTCAGCAGCACTAGCAGCGTTAGCAGCACTAACAGCGTTAGCAGCACTAGCAGCGTCAGCAGCACTAGCAGCGTTAGCAGCACTACCAGCGTTAGCAGCACTAGCAGCGTCAGCAGCACTAGCAGCGTTAGCAGCACTAACAGCGTTAGCAGCATTAGCAGCGTTAGCAGCACTAACAGCGTTAGCAGCACTAGCAGCGTCAGCAGCACTAACAGCGTCAGCAGCACTAGCAGCGTTAGCAGCACTAACAGCGTTAGCAGCACTAGCAGCGTTAGCAGCACTAACAGCGTTAGCAGCACTAGCAGCGTCAGCAGCACTAACAGCGTTAGCAGCACTAGCAGCGTTAGCAGCACTAACAGCGTTAGCAGCACTAGCAGCGTTAGCAGCACTAACAGCGTTAGCAGCACTAGCAGCGTCAGCAGCACTAACAGCGTTAGCAGCACTAGCACTGTTAGCAGCGTTAGCAGCACTAACAGCGTTAGCAGCACGAACAGCGTTAGCAGCACTAGCAGCGTCAGCAGCACTAGCAGCGTTAGCAGCGCTAACAGCGTTAGCAGCACTAGCAGCGTTAGCAGCACTAGCAGCGTTAGCAGCGCTAACAGCGTTAGCAGCACTAGCAGCGTTAGCAGCACTAACAGCGTTAGGAGCACTAGCAGCGTCAGCAGCACTAACAGCGTCAGCAGCACTAGCAGCGTCAGCAGCACTAGCACCGTTAGAAGCACTAACAGCGTTAGGAGCACTAGCAGCGTCAGCAGCACTAACAGCGTTAGCAGCACTAGCACCGTTAGAAGCACTAACAGCGTTAGCAGCACTAGCAGCGTTAGCAGCACTAACAGCGTTAGGAGCACTAGCAGCGTCAGCAGCACTAACAGCGTCAGCAGCACTAGCAGCGTCAGCAGCACTAGCACCGTTAGAAGCACTAACAGCGTTAGGAGCACTAGCAGCGTCAGCAGCACTAACAGCGTCAGCAGCACTAGCAGCGTTAGCAGCACTAGCACCGTTAGAAGCACTAACAGCGTTAGGAGCACTAGCAGCGTCAGCAGCACTAACAGCGTCAGCAGCACTAGCAGCGTTAGCAGCACTAGCACCGTTAGAAGCACTAACAGCGTTAGGAGCACTAGCAGCGTCAGCAGCACTAACAGCGTCAGCAGCACTAGCAGCGTTAGCAGCACTAGCACCGTTAGAAGCACTAACAGCGTTAGGAGCACTAGCAGCGTCAGCAGCACTAACAGCGTTAGCAGCACTAGCACCGTTAGAAGCACTAACAGCGTTAGCAGCACTAGCAGCGTTAGCAGCACTAACAGCGTTAGCAGCACTAGCAGCGTCAGCAGCACTAACAGCGTTAGCAGCACTAGCAGCGTTAGCAGCACTAGCAGCGTTAGCAGCACTAGCAGCGTTAGCAGCACTAGCAGCGTTAGCAGCACTAGCAGCGTTAGCAGCACTAACAGCGTTAGCAGCACTAGCAGCGTTAGCAGCACTAACAGCGTTAGCAGCACTAGCAGCGTTAGCAGCACTAGCAGCGTTAGCAGCACTAACAGCGTTAGCAGCGTTAGCAGCACTAGCACTGTTTTTGCTAACCTTGGAGGCTTGCCTGAAATTTGTGTTGGAACTAAACTCGGCAGGACACTGGCTCTCCAGGATCAGGACTGCTTATATGTTAGATTTCACTGTCAGTTTTCATGTATTATAATACCTAGTTTAATATTGGTGTGTTCACATCATAAACATATGAAATTAAATTCTTTATTAGGTATGCTTAGAATGTCTGCAAGGTGTGATGTCAGTATGAGAGTACAAGGTAAGAAATATTACACACTGTTCTTTACTTGTTTAATCTCTCATGTGGTCCAGTGGATCTTTCATTTTCTTATTTTTCTGCGTGATGACCTCTATGTATTGGGAATTCAAAACTACAGTTTTTATAATTATTTGTATTTAACCTGGTTTAACTGCAGTGGCTGTCTTAATGCTTTAAAAGCTCGCTCAAGTACTGCGGAGCTAAACCATTTAGTGCTTTGTAAGTAATCAGCAATATTTTAAAATTTATACGATGTTTAATAGGCAGCCAATGCAGTGTTGACAGAACCGGGCTAATATGGTCATACTTCCTGGTTCTGGTAAGAACTCGAGCGGCTGCGTTTTGAACTAGCTGTAGTTTGTTTATTAAGCGTGCAGGGCAACCACCCAGTAGAGCATTACAATAGTCTAGCCTTGATGTCATGAACGCATGAACTAATCGTTCTGCATTTGCCAATGAGAGCATATGGCGTAATTTAGATATATTTTTAAGATGGAAAAATGCAGTTTTACAGATACTAGACACGTGACTTGGTATCAAAGAGCACACACACACACACACACACACACACACACACACACACACACACACAGGTTCCTAACCAACGACGAAGACTTGACAGAGCAGCCATTAAGTGTTAGACAGTATTCTGGGTTATTACGTGTGGAAGTTTTTTGTCCAATGATTATAATCTCTGTTTTTTCAGAATTTAGTAGTAGGAAATTACTAGTCATCCAATTTTGTGAATTGGTAAGTTTCGTTGGGTTTTGAAGAAATATACAGCTGAGTATCATCGGCATAACAGTGAAAGCTAACTCCATGTTCCCTAATGATATCTCCTAATGGTAGCATGTACAGAGTGAACAGCAGCGGTCCTAGTACTGAGCCTTGTGGTACGCCATACTGAAATGATAAATAGGACGGAAGCAATAGCAAGTGCAGTAAATGTTTATTGAACAATAGTTCACACAGGGAACCTCAGATCAGGCAGACGATCTCTCCAAGACGAGGGTCAGACCAGGAGTGCAGACAGCAGGAGAGCGTGACACAGGGACTGAGACGGGCAATCCTGAAGTGAGTGAAGTGGAGAAGATGAACGAGCGGTGAGAACGGGAGTGAAGCGATCCGGTATCCAGTGAAACGAGAAACACGAGGAATACGGGAAACAGGCACGAACACGGGAAGCTTCGACAGCGATCTGACAAACACAGGACGAAAGACAGGGCATTAGATAGGTTGTTAATGCCCACACGAAACAATCAGTGCACACGAGACACACACATACACACAAGACCAGAATGAGACAGCGGATCTACCAACCGTGACACATACTGGACTTGTGATCAATAAGACATCTCTTCATTTACTGCTACAAACTGATAACGGTCAGTTAAGTATGATTTAAACCATGCTAATGCAGGTCCACTAATGCCAACATAGTTTTCTAGTCTATTTTAAAGAATATTGTGGTCAATGGTGTCAAATGCAGCACTAAGATCGAGTAACACTAATAGAGAGATACAACCACGATCGGATGATAAGAGGAGATCATGTGTGCCTCTAATGAGAGCGGTCTCAGTGCTATGGTACGGTCTAAATCCGGACTGGAGATCCCCACAGATATCATTTCTTTCTAGAAAGGAACACAGTTGTGAAGATACTGCTTTTTCTAATATCTTTGACAGAAAAGGCAGATTCGAGATCGGCCTGTAATTGACTAATTCTGTAGGATCAAGTTGCGTTTTTTTAAAGTGGTTTTATCATAGCCAGCTTAAAGGTTTTTGGTACGTATCCTAGAGACAAAGATGAATTAATGATTAACTTCAGAAACCCCTGAACATCACTGACTCTAGATGTTGAACCCGGAACAAACCTGATCATTACATTTAACTTCAATTATAAGACTAAGGAACAAGAATATGTCTGTTCATTCCCCTTGAGAAGATCCGTTTCTGAACTCAAATATTGAGGTTTCTGTAAATGTTCATATAATGAAGATATGCTGTGGTTAAACCAAGTAAAATAAAAATAAAAAACAATGTCAATACCAAGAGGTATTCGCTCAAACACAAAAACACAGGAAGAGTCAGAGTGTGTGCAGCTCTCCAGACTGATCCGAGCCCTGTGTGTGTTTGTCAGTTTGGTGTGCGGGTGTTCGATGTGTGTTTAAAGTGTCTGGTGTTCTTACACATGTGCTTTTCTCTGTTCTTAGCAATGGGGGGCCGCATGATGGCATGTTCTTCAATGCGTAAGTGAAGCACACAGCCAACAGACACGTCACTCAAACTGTCTTTTCTATTCTGAACGTGTATTTTCTTGTTGTCTTTTTCTCCATATCTGAATGTCACTGCTTGAATGTTTTAGCATCTGTATTATTTGGAATGAAGGCTTCATCTGGAGTGCGTAAGAGAGGAGCTCGGCCAAAGGGTACTAGTGTTCTTCTGTTTCTAATGTGTTGAACATCGAAGTGCCTGAATGTCACTATTTGAATGATTGTTTTGCAAAGGCGGCTTCTCAAATGCCATTTGATTCTCTAATGTGTTAGACAAGATGTACTTCACTGAGCTTTTCCTTTTTTATATAAATCTAATGGTCTTTTTCTGATTGGCTTTAGCACGTTCCCCTGAATCCATGCCTACAGGCTCCAGGATGATGGTTGAGTGTGATTCTGCGCCGCATCATCAGGGTAAGTCCACGCCTCAGATGCAGAGGACATCACACACACACACACACCGTTAGCTTTAGATGGAGACCTCGTACAGTATCATCCTGCAACCGCCACTGAACTGCGGCTACATCACTCATTTCCCCACTCCATGTCTGTGACTGCACAACATTTTACAGTGACTACCGTTAATAATAATCACTGACAGCGCACTTCTCATGGGTAACTGTAGTTTCCTTCTCTTGTTTAATATGCTTAAATATCTCTGATATTACGTGTAGATGTGGACCAAGTGGAGGACATGCGGCAGCGATGACACTTATTATCTGCTTATGGACATGATGATACACGTTTAAAAGTGAAGACACATTGCATTTGGATGGTTCTAGAATTAATCATTAATCAATAACATTATAAATGGACAATTGTTTTCTTCACTTAATTCGAGTGACAGAGGATGATAAAGAGAAAAGAACATTATTACGTACAGTAATAGACATAGAAATAGAGACTACCTGGAAACTAAACCTGTCTGTGTGTGTGTGTTCATCAGAGCCCTAAACTGTGTGTGTGTGTGTGTGTTCATCAGAGCCCTAAACTGTGTGTGTTCATCAGAGCCCTAAACTGTGTGTGTGTGTGTGTGTTCATCAGAGCCCTAAACTGTGTGTGTGTGTGTGTTCATCAGAGCCCTAAACTGTGTGTGTGTGTGTGTGTTTGTGTGTGTGTTCATCAGAGCCCTAAACTGTGTGTGTGTGTGTTCATCAGAGCCCTAAACTGTGTGTGTGTTCACCAGAGCCCTAAACTCAGTGTGTGTGTGTGTGTGTGTGTGTTCATCAGAGCCCTAAACTGTGTGTGTGTTCACCAGAGCCCTAAACTCAGTGTGTGTGTGTGTGTGTGTGTGTTCATCAGAGCCCGCGCCCCCGGCCGACCCGTTGCTCCAGCTGGTCTCTCTCCAGAAGGCTTCGGGACGCTGGGAACTCAAAGCTGCTCTCGCTGATGTGTTCGGGAAGACGGAGGACGAGCTGGCCAATCACAGGCCAGCACAGGTGGGGCCTCTGATGTCATATCCTCCGATACGCCATGATTGGTTCGGTGTGTGTGTGTGTGACGTGTGGTTGTGTGTTCCAGGTGGACGGGTCAGTGTGGGCCACGGTTCTGGCTCTGATCTGGTTGCACAGCTGTAGATCAGGTGACCAGGTCGAGTGGCAGTTTGTGGCCATGAAGGCGGCGGCGTGGATCCGCTCTCAGAAACGTGAGACTTCATTCATTCATTCATTCATTCATTCATTCATTCATTCATTCGTTCACTCACTCAGTGCTCGATGTTGACAGAAAACAGCAGTTAAAGTGCTTTACAAACATTTACAAAGATGCTGTGTGAGTCAGTGCTGTACATGTTTTCGTAGAGTGTTGATTGAGTTTGGAGGTGTGTGTGTGTGTGTGTGTTTCAGCGGACGGCCTGTCTCAGTGTGTGTGTGATGGGAACGTCCTGCTGGGAGGTCATGTGACTGAAGACGCACTGGGAATCTGAAGACTGCAAATCTTGTGCTGTCAGAAAACAAATAACTTTTACTCTATCATAAAATTGAATGTAACAATAAAACCGACAGATATATTCTTTTTTGTATCTGCGGTAGAGTTTTTTTTAATTATATGTAAGCTTTAGGGCCTGTCCTAGATTCATGTTATTGCCCTAAATATGATTCTAAATATATAATCTTATGGCACTTCGTATTCTGAACTCACTATCTTAATTTGTGTGTGATCATGAACCCATTATTTCGCAGTGTGTGAGAAGATTGTGTCAGTGTGTTATTAAACTATTAAAGTATTAAACTCAACCAAACTATTAGTCTTTCTTCACTAGTCATAATTACCCGTCTGCCATTCTAAATATCATTTAATGCATTACAGATGAAATATGAATTGTGAGCTCTGATTACTCCAGCTGTCCGTCCGCATCACAGAAACAGGATTAAGCGCTCAGTGGCGGCGCGTGGACAATGTCTTGTTACCTGAAGCCACATATCAATACAGTTTTTCAAGTGTTTTTCTAAAACACATTTAACAGCAACCGAAGTGCTGTGCACATAGGGTCATGAAACAAACAACAGCAAAGAGACCCAAAAACAGCTGTCAAGCTCATATGTCGGTACAACAGTGGGCAGCGATCTGTCACGGTAGACATATTCACTGGTTCCTTCTAGTCTTGTGTTTATGTTGTTGTATGAGTATCGCTTGTTTCCATATTCAGGGCTCGCGGTGCCGCGTCTCTCTCTCTGCACAAGGCAAGCGTCGATACACACTCGTTTAGGAGTCGGGACAATCGGGCCAGCAGCGCATCGTCACTAACGACGTTTATCATTTTCACGTCTTTTTAAGTTTTACCAGTTTAAACATTCAAGCAATTTTAAACTATCCAGTGCTCGCGCGCTCTCAGAGATGTTTTCACTGCGTGCACACACAGCCTAAATCCGCCTCACAAACAGCTCGCCAGAAACAAGTTCTTTTTCGTGGATTATATCGCTTTAACAGTTAAAAACACGCAAAATGATGTCAAAACTCTGGTCTTGGTGAGTAACCTCGTGAAGACAGTCGGTTATGTCTTAAATAAGCATAAACGCGTGTGACAGACAGTATAATGAAACAGTAATGGATCCGTGCACTAGCTCTTAAAGTGAACGCAGCCATATGTGTCTGTCATTAATTTTGTTGTCAAAACAACATAATATAGCATTAATTGTAAGGAATCCGAATTAATAGCCTATGTATTTAATTCAGTCAGGCCTAAAAGACTATCCAGTGTTATTTTACATTGGATTACTTTATTCAGTTTCTGTAGTATTTCTGACCTACCCAAAAATCTTTTTTCTTTTTATGTCTCTTTATTTGTGTCTTTATTCTATTGTATTTATTTGTGCTACTTTTTTCAATTTAATTCAAAGATTGAAATCAAGCTTCCATGTGTTGCATAAACTCTTAACAAATCAATTACCCCATTGTAAAAACAAACATTTAGGTGAGATCAATGTAATAAAAAAATTATAACTGATGTTTATTTATCTATCTATCTTAAACATAAAATAACCTGATCCTGTTTGATCAAGGCGTGCGACTGTTCTGACTTGTCCAATTTTCAGCATCAATTTTGCATCTTGCCTCAAAATCCTGTCTATTCATTGTATGCATTTAGTGTATAGTGTACCTAAAATAAAAAGAGTTTTATATACAGGTTTGTGGCTCTTAATTTCTTTGTATTAATTAACCACTTGTAAACTTATGTCCACTGTTCGTTTTTATAAATATAGGATTTGTATTACATCTATATTCATTATAGTTGAATCGAGAATCGAAATCGAATTGAGAGCTTGCGAATCGAAATCGAATCGAATTTGAACATCTGAATCGATACCCAGCCCTAGAGTGCACGTGTGTAGTGGGCGTGAATGTATGTCATTACCTGATCCGCTCCAGCTGATCATCTCACCGTCACCGCTTCACTTCACCTCTTCACTAGATCTGACCATCGAAGTCCCTGCGTCACCCATCAACATCGGCTGTACTGTTTTCACTTCATTGTTCTATTAAATATTGTTACTCGCATTTGCTTCCTGTCTTTCATCCGGTCACCATGACACGATCACTACCCAGTATCATGCTTAGTTGGAGAGCAAGTGGAAATAAGACCAAGTGAAGGAATACTAAAATGGGGTTTTAGAAGAGCAGACTGGGTAAAATTCCAGCAATTAAGTGAAGAATCATTATCTAAGATGGACATTTCTGGAAATATAGATAAAAAAAAATAACATCAGCAATTATTTTGGCAGCAGGTGGATCTATTCCCAAGAGTCAGCAAAGGAGGAATAAAAAACTGGTACCATGGTGGATAGACGAGTGTCGTCAGGCTGTTAAAAACAGGAATAGAGCATTTAAACTAGTTAACACCCATAACATGCAGCATTTGATGCAGTATAAAAAGGCACAGGCTAATGTGATAAGAACACTACGTCAAGCTAAAAGGGCAAGTTGGAAGACATTTTGCAATGAAATAGGAAGATCGACACCTGTGGGAGAGGTTTGGGGAATGATAAAATGGATTGGAGGAGTAAAGGGAATGGAAAATTCCAGTTCTAACTACTGAGGAAGGAACTGCAATCTCCAATAAGGATAAGGCAGAGATGATGGCAAAAGCATTTGAAAAAATTCATAGTTCAGACAGAAGTATGCAAAAGGAGAAAGGAAAGAACAATGAATCAGCATCCAGATGTGTTAGACTGGAAGGAAAAAAATGATGATAAAATTGATGAACCTTTTAGCATGGGTGCGGCCGCCCCAGGGCCCCGTGTCAATTAGGGGCCCCTCAAACGCCGCCGATCTTGCGTCACTGGACAGGAACGGGGCCCTCTCCAGCAGTGATGCCGGTAACGCGTTACTCTAATCTGAACACTTTTTTCAGTAACGAGTAATCTAACGCATTACTATTTTCAAACCAGTAATCAGATTAAAATTACTTATCCAAGTTACTGTGCGTTACTATTTTTGTCATTTTCTTTAGTAGAAATGATGGCTGATATGCGATATGAAACCGAAATGTGTGTGAGAAGCCAGAATCGCGACACACCCCTTCCAACTCCCAGAGTTATCCTTCCCGTCCAGATCCAATGCTACCACATCTTTAACCCTCAGAGCCCGACGGCATCGTCCACGACGTCACACGGCACCTCCGATAAATATTTATATAATTTGATGAAAGTTTTATCGATTTTCTTACCGTTTTTTCCAGCAGAAAGCTAACGAGCTAGCCATCACAGGTGGTGTCTTTGGTGTCTTTCTAGCCTTTACAGAAGGTTTTCTATCCAGCCTGGAACTTGTGCATCCTTTCGGAGTTTTTCAGCAATAAATCCAAACGCTTATATCCAAGTATGAGCCTCTTGATGTCCATAATTTATAAATATTCCGTCATTTTTGCCGCTAGCTCGATGCAAGCTGCCATTTTGGATATCACGTGATGTTTTCACGTGATGGTTGTTGACCAATTACAGACTGATCCGTCGTAAACATTGGTGTGCGTCACGAACCCACGAACCAAGCTCTGATATTATTGTGGAGAGAGAGACGCACAAAGAGACGCGCGTTTCACAGAGAAACACAAAGAAAAATGGATGTAAATCAGCGCTGGCATTTTTTGATGCCATGCAGGATGATGGATTTTCAGGAGAACAGAGCTTTTTGACCGATGAGGAACTAGATTAGTGATGTGGCCCTCTTTGTGATTGCTGATAGGAACTGCTTTGGCTAGGCACCAGTGAATTTCATGAGGCCCAAAACGCCTGGAATTCTTTTGGAAAAATGTAAATAGTTTTGGTTCTGTACAAGTTATAATGTTTATTCCTGTGCTCCAGGACTCCAAAGACATGAACAAACTGTTTTCCAGAGGAAATTTGCTTAGCTTTTATTTATTTGTGTGTGATTTCAAAAAATATTTGAGTGATTCAATTTCTGATTTATTTTTTCATTTGTCTTTGTGGTCCCATAACTTATTTTACATTCAGGTGACATCAATGCAACACAAATATGCTGAAAGTTCAATTTGTCCTGAAAAAAAAGAGGTGTGTCAATTGTCTGTGCACAAAAGGGTTGATGTTTTACAAGCTTTTTTAGTGAATAACACCAGACGGAAAATTTATTGTAAAAAAATACCCTTAGGTCTCTGAGGGTTAAATTACTATTAGTATTATTTGAAGTTAACATTATAAAATACGTAGACCTACACCACAAAACTAGTTGAGGATAAATTCTTTAAAATTGGGCAATTCCAGCGTTATGGATGTGACTTTTGAGGTAAAAAACTTGAAATGTAAATTCTCAGAAAATGCATTTAATACCAATATATTGAAACGTCTGTTTATCCATACTCCCTTAATAAAGGAGTCCAGACATTAGAAAAATATCAGTCTACACATGCGTTTTATATTTAATATGAGGGAAATACACATCCGTACACGGACGTGAGTGACACAAAAAAACTTTAACTTTTAGGTGGCATAAGTACCAAAAGTAATACTACCCACCAGATGAAGAAGGGTTGGCTCTCCACAGAACATAAAATATTCATTTTGTCTTATTTTTCGTGTTCGCATTTATGAGGGAAAAACAATATTAAGTGACAGTTCCCCGTTACGGACGTGAGCGCTCTGAAAGCGGCACTGAAGCGGCACTGAAAGACTGCTTTAAAACTTTCACAGAGACATCAAAGTTAAAGCACAAAGCCTTTCATTAAGGTGCATTTTGTTTTGTATTAATTGTATCTTAATTTTAATCAATGTTTCATCAACCAATTGCCTGGAATTAATAAATAAGAAGTAAATATAGCAGACAATAGATAATCACGACACGGAGGTGCCGGCGCGTGAACTGGAGCTCGTCTTGTGAGTCATAAATGAACCGAAACACAGAGTAGGCCTACTTGCCTCACACACCTGAGAAATACATCTATAGAAAGCTCGAAATGTGTACTTTTACAGAACAATTCAAAACGAAAGAAAACAGACTGTTCTCTGAAAAGAACAAGATTAACTTTGTGTTTTATTTAACATATAGGCTTACTTTTCTCAACAAGTGACACATTATTACATATGCATTCATCAGATATTTTACTTTTTTTTTACGTTTTAATTTTAAAATGACTTGGTAGCAGAGGGCCCCATGATGAAGCTCCGCCCCCACTGTACTGAGAGTCTAGCTCCGCCCCTGATGGCAGAGTTAATGAGAGCAATAAATAGAGCTAAACCAACATCTCCAGGAAAAGATCAGATATGCAACGTGATGCTAAAACATCTAGAGAAAGGAGCGCTCTTAAAGTTGCTGCATCTTTATAACAGAGTGTGGGAGGAGGGAAGATTACCGAATGCATGGAAAGAGGCAGTAGTCGTTCCAATAAGAAAACCCGGCAAGGATCCTTCTAAACCCACAAGTTATAGGCTAATAGCGTTACCATCAAATGTATGCAAAATTATGGAAAGGATGATAACAGAAAGTTTATCGTATATACTAGAATAGTATATACGATGGTGTTTGTGTTTGAAAGCTCCGTCGAATCAATTCATTAATCCTTGATTTTCTTCTTTACCACTCATTTATAAACAAGCACTTTCTATTTTTATATCATGGGAACTTATCCTCGATACTATTCCTTATAAAAAACAATCGGATTGCTTTGATATCGCTACTTAGACCCAACTTTGCGAATCTCGGCTACTAGCCTTTAGTCCGCTAGCATTTCACGCGTGGCCTCGCGCCTATTGACAGTCTGATTTTACACCCGTTTCACTGAAAGGATACAGGTTATATCCGGCATCTCAGTCCTAAATTACTAGTGATATTGGTAGTATCACTACTAATCTACTGTTCATCTGTTATGGCGAACATATCAGATGTGTGTCTAACGTTACCTCTGAGTGCAGGTGAGGATACATTCAAACTGATTTCGGTACGATTGGAACTGGAATCGGTGGAGAAACAGATCCGTGGTCTGCTGGAGAGGCAAGCCGAGCTGCGGGATCGGCGATCAGCGCTTGAAACGTCACGCGCCGATGCTCACAAGTCAGTGGTTAGTAACTTTTTGACTCCGACTTCGTCTACTCCGTGCGTTTCTCTGCCCAGGAGGACGCGATCATCTCTGGCATCATTCACTCCGGCACCGACCCAACACCATGGACCCTGGGTGATCCCACAGCGGAAGACACGAGCCAGGACCAGAGCAAGAACCTCTCCGCCCCTCCCGGTCTTCGAGATCTCCACCCGGAACCGCTTCTCCCCTCTTCGCGAGTCGGAACGCGACGACGCCGTGATCATCGGCACTTCCATGGTCCGTCATGTCCGCGCTACCTTAGGTAAGGGTAAGGTGCGCACTCACTGCCTTCCTGGTGCTCGTGTTCTTGATGTCGCCGCACAGGTTCCCGAGATCCTGAACGGTGACGAGCGCGTTGGAGCTGTGGTGCTGCACGCTGGAACAAACGATATCAGGCTGCGGCAGACGGAGGTTCTGAAGAAGGACTACAGGAGCCTGATCGAGACGGTACGCAGCACAGCGCCTGAGGCAACGATCATCGTGTCTGGACCGCTTCCCACGTACTGACAAGGACAGGAAAGGTTCAGTAGATTATTTGCACTAAATGAATGGTTAATGTCATTGTGTAATGAACAAAAACTGCTCTTTGTAAATAATTGGAATCTGTTCTGGGAGCGACCTAGGCTCTACCGTGCTGATGGCCTGCACCCCAGCAGAGCCGGAGCGGCTGTTCTGTCGGACAACATCTCCAAGACGTTACACACCGTATGACTAGAAAATCAAATTCCAAATCACAGTCTTTGCTGTGCCAATTTAATTGATATAAGTAGTGTAGAACATTATATAGAAACTGTGTCTATTCCTCGTTTAGTGAGGCCAAATAATAAATCCACTGTAGGAGCTAGGAAAATTCTTATTGTAATTAAACCTGAAAATCTAAATATCAGTGAACAAAAACAATTTCTAAAACTAGGTCTTCTAAACATTAGATCGCTCACACCTAAGGCGGTTATTGTAAATGAAATGGTCACAGATAATAGCTTCGATGTACTTTGCCTTACTGAAACCTGGCTTAAACCAAATGAGTATTTCGGTCTAAATGAGTCTACTCCGCCAGGATACTGTTATAAACATGAGCCCCGTCTGATCGGTCGTGGCGGCGGTGTTGCAACAATCTATAGAGATATTCTTAATGTTACTCAGAAAACAGGTCACAAGTTTAACTCGTTTGAAGTACTTGTGCTAAACGTTACGCTCTTAGATGTAAGAAATAAATACCTATTATCTCTAGCCTTGGCTACCGTATATAGACCTCCAGGACCATATGCTGATTTCCTAAAAGAGTTTGCAGACTTTCTCTCAGATCTATTGGTCAATGCCGATAAAGCAATAATTGTTGGAGATTTTAACATACACGTAGATAACACAAACGATGCGTTAGGGACTGCGTTTACAGATTTATTAAACTCCTTTGGGGTCAAGCAGAATGTCAGTGGTCCCACTCATCGTCTAAATCATACACTAGATTTAATTATATCATATGGAACCAATCTAACCGATATAGATATTATACCGCAAAGTGACGATCTCACCGATCATCACATGGTAACTTGTATAAATAATACGCACTGCTGAAATTTGTCATGTTGCGCCACGTTATAGACCAGGCAGAACAATCCTTCCGACCACTATAGATCAGAGATGCTCACAAGTCTCTGAGCTAGAGTCCAAGTCAAGTCTCAAGTCTCTGAGCTAGAGTCCAAGTCAAGTCTCAAGTCTCTTGTGGTTATAAGTGTTGCATCACGTACAGCGACCCATCCAGGTTGCTTAGAACCTGCATAGCTTTATATAAGGAATTCAAAGCATGTAATATGCTAGGTTACACTTTATTTCGATAGTCCACTTTAGACATTCTACTAACCATGTACATTTTCAACTACATATCAACTAACTCTCATTAGAGTATTAGTAGACTGTAGTAGACTGTCAGGTTATGATGTGGGTTCGGGTTTGGAGAACAAGTTGACTTGTAGTTGCCAAGTTACTTATAGTCAGTAGAATATCTGTTGGGGAACCAACAAAATAAGATATTATAATATATAATTAGCAGATATTAAGCCTACTAATACTCTAATGAGAGATAGTTGACATGCAGCTGCAAAGTTACTTATAGTTAGTAGAATGTATAAAGTGGACTATCAAAATAAAGTGGTACCATATGTTATTATGACTCCTTTATCTATTAGCATACAGTATCAGCTTTGATTTTGGTATATAATCAGTGTAAACAGGCTATTGCAACATGACAAAAACACCAAGAATGCTTTACTTTTAGTTAATTTCTTTATTTTGCCTTGTAGCTTGAACATACCAAGACATAAGACCAAATATAGAAAATGATATAACTCACAACACTAAAATTGACACACTCCTATTTAGTGCAAAACATCAGTGTAGCTAAATGCAAATAAACTATTGCATCCAAATTAAATTTTTAACACTACAGTGCACTTCCAAAACATTAAAATGCTCAAAATCTTTAGTGTAAATGTGAAGCAACTGACCAACTTATGGCATGTCACTTGTTAAGAACAAAATGTTTAGAAATAAAAAAATCCAAAGGGTGAGATCAGACTGGTTAACCTTCTTTTCTCTTAACACACTAGGTATGGGCCACAAAACATTTTTGGCTTCTTCTGGCTGCACTGGCTATGCAACTAATCATAGCTTATATACTGTAAGTCAACACATCCCAGACTCTCAAACCAGTGTAACGTTATAACTAAATGAAACTGTAACGTTACATGATCAACAATAATCCTGTAACCTGTTTGTAGACAACGGGCAGCCAGCGAAACGTAAATGATTAACGTTACGTTAATCGACCACCACAAGTTTGGCAATTAAACAATCGCTCATTCACATAAGGAAGACAATCGGAGTTAACCTCCCGTAACGTTAGGTAGCTAAAGCAATAAGCAAGCTAACGGTAGATGGTCAATGCTGAGCTAAACATGTTTACTCACCTATCAGGGTGCGTTTTCAGATGCCTGATAAAATTAGATGTAACTGTTAGTTGAGCCAGAATATTTTATCGTGATACTGCATATTTTGCATTGAGCGCTTCTTTTGAGCGCGTCTTGTTTGAAGTTTGAACCCAAAGCTAACGATGAATGGCACAGCAGCGGCCAGTGCAGTCGAACTTTTTGTTTGTTATCTTCTCATGTGCGGTCGCGCGCGCGCTGCCAGCAATAGGCCACGTAGTACGTGGTTACGTAGGCAGGTTATAGGTAACGGAGGGAGGAGGATGACAGCGAGCTCATCAGACGTTTCCTAAAAATAAACATTGTTCACGAGTCCCGCAGCTCGAGTCCGAGTCGAGTCTGAAGTCTTTCGAGGACGAGTCTCAAGTCGAGTCTGAAGTCACTGTGTGTGGGACTTAAGTCGCACTCGAGTCCGAGTCTCAAACTCGAGTCCCCATCTCTGCTATAGATAGATTCTCAAATAGCTTACCTGATCTATCTCAGCTGCTCAGAGAACCCAAACAAACAGATGAACTAGAGGAAATGACCAGCAGTTTGAGCACCATTTTCTCTAGTACATTAGATATTGTTGCACCAATTAGATCAAAAAAGGTTAGAGAGAAAACTAAAGCACCATGGTACAACAGTGCTACGCATGCTATCAAGAGAGAAACTCGTAACTTAGAGCGTAAATGGAAACAAACTAATTTAGAGGTCTTTAGAATCGCGTGGAAAGACAGTATGTCACGTTATAAAAAAGCTCTAAAAGCAGCCAGGGCTGAGCATCTCCGCAAACTAATAGAAAATAACCAAAATAATCCAAGGTTTTTATTTAACACCGTGGCTAGACTAACAAATAAACAGACATCACCCGAGCAAATTATTCCGTTACAGTATAGCTGTAATGATTTTATGAACTACTTCAATGAGAAAATAGAAAGCATCCGAAACACAATTGTAAATGTACAATCCTCTATGGTGTCTTATGATTTAGCCTCAATTATCGCCCCTCAAGAACAACTACACCGCTTTACAACTATAGGACAGGAAGAGCTAAATAAACTTATCATTGCATCTAAACCAACAACATGTTTATTAGATCCAATACCAACTAAATTTCTGAAAGAAGTGTTACCTGTAGTGGAAGAGCCTCTTCTTAATATTATTAACTCGTCTTTATCTTTAGGTCATGTTCCAAAAATATTCAAGCTGGCAGTAATAAAACCTCTCATTAAGAAACCGCAACTAGATCCAAATAACCTAGCAAATTACAGACCCATTTCAAATCTTCCATTTATGTCCAAAATACTAGAAAAAATTGTGTCCGCTCAATTGTGCTCTTTCATGCAAGAAAATTAGATATATGAAAAATTTCAGTCAGGATTCAGACCGCATCATAGCACAGAAACTGCGCTAGTTAAAATTACAAATGATTTACTTTTAGCTTCTGACCAAGGCTGTATCTCAATATTAGTTCTACTCGATCTTAATGCTGCGTTTGACACTATCGATCATAAAATACTCTTGGATCGACTACAAATCTACACTGGTGTTCAGGGACAGGCATTAAGCTGGTTCAGATCGTATTTATCAGACCGTTACCATTTTGTTTGTTTAAATGGGGAAAAATCGAAGATAACGTCAGTAGACTATGGAGTGCCGCAAGGATCTGTGTTAGGCCCTCTGCTATTCTCAATATATATGCTGCCACTTGGTAATATTATAAGAAAACATGGAATTAATTTCCACTGTTATGCTGATGACACTCAATTATATATTTCATCACGGCCAGATGAAAACACTAACTCAACAAAATTGACAGTGTCTTAAAGATATAAAATGCTGGATGACGCGTAATTTCCTGCTACTAAATCCAGATAAAACGGAGGTATTACTTGTTGGTCCAAAAAACTATCCACAAAACCACTTACAATACAACTTTAATATAGAAGGATGTCCTGTTACTTTATCCTCTACGGTAAAAGACGTGGGAGTTATACTAGACCACAACTTGTCTTTCGAAAATCATATTTCATGTGTTACAAGAACAGCCTTTTTCCACCTTAGAAACATTGCTAAATTACGTAACATGCTATCTGTTTCCGATGCAGAAAAGTTAGTTCATGCATTCATGACCTCGAGACTAGATTACTGTAATGCTTTATTAGCCGGTTGTCCTGCATCCTCAATAAACAAGCTACAGTTAGTGCAAAATGCAGCTGCTAGAGTTCTTACTAGGTCAAGAAAATATGATCATATAACACCAATTTTATCATCTCTACACTGGTTACCTATCAAGTTCCGTATCAATTACAAAGTACTACTACTGACCTATAAAGCCCTAAATGGTTTAGCTCCTGTGTATTTAATGGACCTTCTATCGCCCTACAATCCATCGCGTTCTTTAAGATCACTAAATTCGAGGCTTCTAGTCATTCCTAGGATATCTAAGTCCACTAAAGGAGGGAGGGCGTTCTCACATTTAGCTCCTAAACTCTGGAATAGCCTTCCTGATATTGTTCGAGGCTCTGACTCGCTGTCCCAGTTTAAAACTAGATTAAAGACGCATCTCTTTAGCCAGGCATTTACATAATGCTTACCTTTTATAATACTGCTGAATCAGATCAAATGCATTTAATACTATAAAACTTGAAGAGACTGTAGGTTATCTGTATAGGTTGCATAGTACTTGCAGTCATTACGTTCCTGTGTATATTGCGTGAATGACGGGTGGTTGGGCAGATATTGTGTTGCGGTAGGTAGTACGCCATACGGAACCGTTGTCCACTGAAACTGCCTATTCACGCACCAGTGGGGCTCGACAGCCTTAGTCAACGGGTTGGCGCGTATAGTTGGGTTGCGGAGAGATTGTGAGATTGTGGTTAGGTCTCAGCAGCAGGAGGGACGTAGAGGTCAGTAAGCAAGGCTGAGTTGAGTGGGGGACGGAGGGGGGTGATTTTGGGACGCAAGAGTCACTGTCTTCATGTTTTGTCATTTACGACTGTGCTATGGAAATCATCATTATGAACAGCAGCTACGCTAATTATTTTCCCTTTGCTTTTCTGCTGTAATCTCGGGACGCGAGTCCCGAGAAAATGGCGTTCGTCAGCTCCAGTTTGTATCCAGCCTCTCACGGAGACTTCAGATGCTCCAATCACAAAGCCTATGAAGTGACGACTCAACACGGGCGATATGGACTCTCTATAGTGGACGGCACTGATCCTCAACAACTCGTCTTAAGACCGGCGTGCATACTTGGACTTCCAAAAAATACTCTAAATGTTCCGATCCAATCTGACTTGTAATGCTGCCCGAATCATGCACTGTTCCTTCGTTGGCCAGAGGAGAACTGGCCCCCCGACTGAGCCTGGTTTCTCCCAAGGTTTTTTTCTCCATTCTGTCACCTGATGGAGTTTTGGTTCCTTGCCACTGTTGCCTTGGATTTTGGCTTGCTTAGTTGGGGACATTTAACATTCAATAATATTATTGATCTGCCTTACTTAAGGTGGACGTTGACGCAATTTCTTTTAGAAACAAACTTTGTTATATTGTTTTCATGTTATCACTGTGAAGCGCTTTGATACAATCTGTATTGTAAAAAGCGCTATATAAATAAAGGTGACTTGACTAGAAAAAAGTGGAAAGCTAGCAAACTATCAAAGTGGTTTTAGGAAAGGAAGGAGTACCATGGATTCGGTGATAAGACTAGAAAATGAAATAAGAAAGGCTCAGGCAAAAAAAGAATCAGTCATAACAATGTTTTTTGATATAGAAAAAGCTTATGACATGATGTGGAAGGAAGGATTGTTAATAAAGTTGCACTTGATGGGTGTAGGCGGAAGAGTCTTTAACTGGATAAAGAATTTTTTGTTTGGAAGAAAAATTGAAGTACGAATAGGGTCAGACATGTCCGGTCAGTACGATGTGGGCAATGGAGCGCCTCAAGGCAGTGTGATAAGCCCGCTACTTTTTATCATCATGATCGATGATGTCTTCACAAAGGTGCTAATGGATGTAGGGAGGTCAGTGTTTGCGGATGATGGGGCTTTGTGGAAAAGGGGAAGGAATATGGAGTATGCAATTAGGAAAGTACAAGGAGCAATTGATGAGGTGGTGGAGTGGGGATATGATTGGGGGTTTAAGTTCTCAATAGAAAAAACACAAACAGTCTTTTTCACCAGGAAACAACTTAAGGAAGGGATGAAGTTAAATATGTATGGGAAAGAATTAGAAAGGGTTGGAACATTCAAATTTTTGGGAGTTGTTTTCCATTTACGGTTAACATGGGCAGATCATATAAAGAAAATAGAAGGAAAATGCAAAAAAGTAATTAATGTGATGAGATGTTTGTCAGGTAGGGAATGGGGAGCAAGTTGCTCTGCATTAAAAACAATATATGTGGCATTGATTAGATCTGTGTTGGATTATGGTAGTGTAGCTTCTCGGTCAGCAGCCACATCTCTATTAAAGAAAGCTAGATATGATTCAGACACAGGCATAAAGAGTGTGTAGTGGAGCTTTTAAAACTTCACCAGTACCTGCACTACAGGTAGAAATGGGAGAAATGCCGTTAGCATTAAGGAGGAGGCAGCTGATGACAAACAATTAATGTGCCTAATATAACATCTTGCCAATGGACTACAGTTGAAAATTAGCCTGCTGGCTAACACTGGCACATTTACAGAAATGTTAATTAATGTGCACTGTCCTTAAATAAATAAAATGAAACAAAACTATTGGGCTAATTTGCAGGGACATAATGATTTGCACCTCACAAAAGTAGTGTTGCAGGAGACATGGAAGAACGCAAGATATAATGGAGATAGTTTTAGTCGAGTATGAAATGAGGTAGCAAAAGAATTTGGAGTATTTGATATGAAGCCCCGGTCTGTCCCTCCCGTCCCGCCCCGGTCTGTGGGGGACGGGAGGGACAAGACCAGGGGGGGACGGGAGGGACAAGACCGGGGGGGACGGGAGGGACAAGAGCAGGGGGGGACGGGAGGGACAAGACCAGGGGGGGACGGGAGGGACAAGACCAGGGGGGGACGGGGGGGACGGGAGGGACAAGACCAGGGGGGACGGGAGGGACAAGACCAGGAGGAGACAGGAGGGACAGACCAGAGGGGAGCATATAGTCCATCAGTCGACCAGGGCGAAGTAGACCGTTCATCGCGAATCCCGGGCGAAGCGGACAGTTCATCGAACGGCCCGGGCGAAGCTGAAGACCCCTCGGGCGGCCAGGGCGGCGAAGACCCCTCGGGCAGCCAGGGCTGGCTCCGGCTCTGGAACAGACAATGACTCAGGAATATACACCGGCTGGATGGTAAATGTTAAATGTTGCGTCTAAGGTGGTTGGGGTATATATATATATATGATGATCGGGTTCGTGGTAAGGCTAACCAAATTTTAAATTGCTTTGATCACCCACTTTATGGGGAGTTTAATTTGCTCCCCTCAGGTCGCCGTTTTAGGCTACCCATGTTACGAACCAGGCGTGCCAGGGATTCCTTTATTCCTGTGGCTATTAGGAACCTGAACTCACTTAGGTGATATCTTATGATTTTTATTTATTTATTTATGTCGTTATTCATTATGATATACTGATCTGTGTATTGCATTGCTTTTTTGTCATTGGTTCGAGGAAGGAGTGTCTCCATTGACTGATGTGTTGGTGTGTGTTTTGTGTTGTGTGTATTATGCTGCTGGCATCTGGTGGTGCTTTTATTCTGTGTTTGTTTTTTAGATCCTGCTGCACACTAAATTTCCTTTCTAAGGATAAATAAAGTAGAACTGTGACGGGAACAGTCTCTGGCTGGGCAGACGTGACGTGAACAGTTTCTGGCTGGGCAGACGGAACATGAACAGTCTCTGACTGGGCAGACGTGACATGAACAGTCTCTGGCTGGGCAGACGTGACGTGAACAGTCTCTGGCTGGGCAGACGTGATGGGAACAGTCTCTGACTGGGCAGACGTGACGGGAACAGTCTCTGACTGGGCAGACGTGACGGGAACAGTCTCTGACTGGGCAGACGTGACGGGAACAGTCTCTGACTGGGCAGACGTGACGGGAACAGTCTCTGGCTGGGCAGACGTGACGTGAACAGTCTCTGGCTGGGCAGACGTGACGTGAACAGTTTCTGGCTGGGCAGACGGAACATGAACAGTCTCTGGCTGGGCAGACGTGACGGGAACAGTCTCTGGCTGGCTAAAACCATCAATGAAGTCCCCACGCTGGACGGATCCAGAGATGATGACTTCATTCTTGATGAGACCCGTGAGGAAGACTCTGCTGCCCTCTATTCCTCATTCCTTTGAACGCACATAGCGAGGTATTTAAACAAAGAAATCCCATTCTCTCTCTCCTCAGGAGAGAGTTCGCTCCGCTGAATCCACATTGGCTCGTACGTTCTGTCACGGTGGGTTGTGGAGAATGGAAGAAAGGATTCAAGTGCAGAGTGAATTGATGAGGTTTAATAAAGAAAACATAAAATAAACAAACCAACAAAAGAATAGTGATGTGACATTTGAACCGAGGCATCGGAGCTTGTGTCGAGAAAAAATGGGCGTGCCAGATGAAGCCGCGATTCGAGGCTTGTGTTGTTAACGTGAAAATCATTTATACCCGCTGGCACTGACATTTTATGTTCCCCTGCATCCTCTGTTCCTTGTGAAAGGATATTTTTCCAAGGCTGGTGAGGTTTTGCCAAGAAGAGGAATTGTCTAAACCCCAACACACTTCAAAAAATTCATTTTCTCAATAAAAATCTTTTGCAATCCTTCCTTCATCCACCCCAAACTGTGGTGTTTACTGCAGTTTACTTTATTACACTTCCTCGAGTCCCTCCACCATAAGCACTGCACTCAACACAGTCACTTTTGTTGTTCATACTGTCCCTATCCAATATTTTTTGGAATAATTAATTAACTGTGTGTGTGACAGTTGTCTCTGTACAAGTAAATGCAGATGTAGTGAAGTACTGCTGTTGCGTGCCGTCCTCTTTGCGTGTGTTGACTCCGCCCCCGACACGTGACGTCAATCGGCGCCTGATTCCGGGGCGTATATTAAGGTGTTAGGGTTGCCACCGGATATGGCGTTACTGTGCAACCATCTCTTGAGCGCGTCCGTATTCCCCCGTCTTTGACTGGCACTCTGGTCTGAGGTGAGTGCAGCGGCCGTTGATTGTGTGTGAGTATATCGGGTTTCAAGCGATTAACCGTGTTCCCCTCGTCAGGTGCTGGGCTGATCGTGGGCAAGCACATGTGGTGTTGAGGTGTTGCCACCTTTAGTAATGTGCGCCGTCGTCGGATTCCAACGTAATGATCGCTGCAGGATTAATATATATCTTGCATCGCTGGTGTATTGCTGCCTGGCTTGCTGGTAGGTTTCTTTCTGGACCTTGTAGTTGTACTTATTTAAGTAGTGTGTAGTGATGGGGGTTTATCTGTGCCTTCCAGCTCTTCATTGTGAACTTTGTTCAACTGTTGGCTGCTGGACGAATGACGCGACTTCTACATGTTGGTATGTGCGGTTATTATATTATGATGATTGAATGTGTATTTTATTAAGTATATATTTTAGCTTATATTCTGGCTTTTGCAGGGGAATTAACCCGCCTGTATAAGGACACCTGAAGACTGCTGTGTGACTTGGGACTCTCATTGCTGCTGTCTTGTTCCCCTTATTGAATTTGGTTTTCTTGTTTCTATTAGTTAAATTTTTTGTCTTGTTTTCATTTAAGTTTATTATTTTTTTCCCCTCAACCTGCTTCAGGGCAGTTGCTCAAGTGTGAGCACACTTTCGCTTTGTTGATGGTTGTTTGTTTGCTTTGAGCTATTTTTGTTTTGTTAGTAGAGTGGGTGTATTTATCCCCTTGTGTGGTATATTTGGTTGTGTGCTTGTCTTTTGGGTTGTTTATTATTTTTGGGGCTTTGTAATTTACTTTTGTCCTGTATTTTGTGTTAATTTTGATAGTTTGTTATTTTGGTGTTTTTGTATTATGAATAATATGTTTCTTTCTTTTCGCTCATGGTGAGTGATTCCCTGCTCGTTAAAAGGAACGGGAGATTGTGAATGTTAACCGGCCTGTGAAGCCTAGTCAGGTTGGTCTGGAGTGATCGGTTCACAGTCTCTGAAACCGAGGAGGGAATTTTGGGGTGTTTTCTGTTAGTTCTGGGTTTTATTTTATGTTGGTTTGTACATTGTGTCTTATAAATTGTTTACCCACTTGTGGGTACAATTATTGTTTTGTAATTTGTACGTTTTTGTGTTCTAGGTACCGTGAGTCCGGAGCAGGCGAGCTAGCTGCTCTATTTTGGTGGTGGGTCCTGATAAGACACCGTGTGTGTGGTCTGCAACCCATAGTGATCGGTCTTGGTTGACGTGTGTGTGAAGTGTAGTGCACGTGTGGGTGCTCCTTTACCATCGCGGGTGTTCGCGACGTCTGGCACTAGCTCGCCCTGCTCATGGTAACCACGAGTACTGTGAATTCTTTATTGTGTGTTGTGGTGATGAGTGAGTCTAACTGACTGGTACGCCAGCATTTTATGTTTGTCCAATAAAGCATATTTTTGTATTTTGTATTATCCACGTCTCAGCGTCTCTGTGTCAGGGCAACTTCGAACCTGTGTGTCCTTAATAGGATACTTCCCTGGCTTAGCGACCAGGGTGGCGTAGTCGACTCTCTCTTTCTCTCTCTGTCCATTAAAAGTAATCTGAACCCACCTAACCCGCCAAGGCCACACAGACAGAGAAATATACACGTTTTATTTCATACCCAGGCAATGGACAAATGTCTGCACAGATCTATTTATTATTGCAAATGAAAGGTTACAGAGACATTAACTCATATTTAGAAGAAGATAAATAAATAAAACATTGCGGGAGGGGGGCGGGTTATTGGTTCAGAATGAATTAATTTGCCTGCAATTTCTTTGCACAGTAGCTAGGTGTCACTAGTGAGCAATGCTGAATGAAGCTTCGAGTAATGAACCTTTGGGTGAAGCAATGGGCTGCGAGGTCTCAGTGGTTCAGGAAGCCTCATCTTGCCATCACTACAAAAGAATCCAATGATATCAGAACTAAATCCAACACAGACATGGCAAAACAGAACCGGTACAGAACTCCACCCGACTAACACCGAAACAATAAACAACGTACCAGCACAGGACAGCAAACACAGGTAGATTAAATAGGAAGGCAAATAAGGAGGGTAACGAGGATAACAGGTGGGACAAATAAACCAATAATAAGATAACAAGGGGGAGGAACCAGACAGTGACAAGAGCACATGGCCCAACATAACCAAACACTCATGTGCATCACAAAGACAGGACAGACATGTGACAACATGTAGATAATAAAAAAGATGCATTGGGATTGGCATTTAAAGACATTGTAAACTCAACTGGAGTTAGACAACACTTGTCAGGACCTACTCATTGTCGTAATCATACTCTAGATATAATATTATCATATGGAATAGATGTTGATACCATTGAAATTCTGCAGCAGAGCGATGACATCTCAGATCATTATCTAGTCTCATGTAAATTACATTTAGGCTACAAAGCCGACTCCGTGTTATAAATTTGTTAGACCTATCACTTCTACCACTAAAGATTGCTTTATCAATAATCTTCCTAATCAGTTTCATCATCTCAACTTCCCAAATAGCTTAGAAAAAATAGCTTTCCAGCACTTTGACACAGTTGCTCCGTTGCGCTTAAAGAAGATAGTCCAACGCCGTGGTACAACGAGCACATCCGGGCCCTTAAGAGAGCATCCAGAAAAATGGAGCGCAACTGGAAGAAAACTAAACTAGAGGTATTTCAGATTTCATGGAAGGAGAGCTCGATTGCTTACAGAGAGGCTTTAAAAGCTGCTAGATCTGCTTATTTTTCAACCCTATCAGAAGAAAATAAACATAATCCTAGGTATTTATTTGAACAAGTGGCTAAACTAACGAAAAAGAAAGCTTCAACCCCAGAAGTGTCCAAGCAACACAGCAGTAATGGGTTTATGAACTTCTTCACTTATAAGATCGATAATATCAGGGACAAAATTATAACTATGCAACCGTTTACTACAGTGTCACATCAGGGAGTGCATTGTAGTCTCCCTGATGAAAAATTTGATTCATTTTTTGCTATAGGAGAGGATGAATTTTGCAAACTCGTTAAATCATCTAAATCAGGACTTCCGCTTCCGCCCGCATTGAGTGAGTAGCAGAAAAAGGGAGCTCCTTGAATAAATAAGTGATTATAGTCAGTCGAGTAAAAAGTTATCATTTTTTGTCAAAGAGTTGTTACTACGAACCTTTCGACATAAAATCGAGCTTGTGCAAAAAAGTTACATCGACAATCCAGCGTAACACGAAGACAAAGCGGTGAAAGAAAAATGGACGAACATACGCAAGATGATGAATCTTCGATTATCACTAAGTGCTCTCAGATCGGAACTGCATTCACACCGAGAGGCTGTCATTAAGGACATAACGTCTCAAATTGAAAACCTACATCTGGAGATGCAAAAGAATCTAGAAGAGATGAAAGAGGACCTGCGTGCACTCAGAGAGGAAATCTTTCCCGAGCTGGCCGCCTTACACAAAGCGCAGACCGAATCGACGAACGAGACCACAGAGATGGGGAAAGGGCTGAGTGACACAATGGACAGGGTGGCAGCACTAGAACAATCCCACGAGGTCATGGCCAAAAAACACAAGAAAATGCATGAAGGATTTGGAGAATCGCAGTCGGAGACAGAATTTAAGATTCGTTGGAGTCCCAGAGGGAGTCGAGGCAGGAAGTCCGAATCGATTCATCAAACACCTGCTGTTGGAGATATTCGGAGGCGATGACTTGGGGGATTCCAATATAAAAGTAGATCGAGCGCACAGAATTCTCGCACCAAAACCGAAGCGGGGGAGAGGCCCCGAGCAATAATTGCTCGTTTTCATCACTTTTCTGACAAGGAAAAAATCCTGAAGCTGTCTAGAAATAAAGGCCGTCTGTACTACAAAGGATCCCCCATGCACATCTTTCCCGACGTGAGTCCAGAGGTTGGCAAATTGCGCGCTGCGTTCAATCCAGTGAAGGCCAAGCTGTGAGCTGCCGGGATAAACTATAGTTTGTTCTACCCAGCTAAACTTGCGATCACCGTGGACGGAATAAGGTACACGTTCGAACACCCTCGAGATGCGGAGAAATTTATTGAGAAGATTCAAACCTGAGGGCCGAACTGTGAGTCTAGAATATCTGACAAATTGAGATGCGGTGTCGAATAATTTTCAGCACGCAGGCAAAGACTCGTATAATTTAAACGCATTTCTGGACTCTTATAATGATCATATTAATCAGGTTCATCGTGAAAAAGAAATGTAATTTAATCACCTACCATGTTAAAGTGAAAGAAACACAAGAGCGTAAATTGTCTATAGAGCTTTTTTTTCTTTATCATAGAAAGGAGCTAAGTGGTAAGTCAGATTGTTTGCTAACCTTTTTGTTTGTATGATGGGTAAAAAGGGATTTCTAAACTTGCTCTGTTACTTTTTATGTACCTCTCAGTTCAGGAAGGGTAAATGGAGCTATTGTTCAAATTGTTCGTTGTTCGAGGTTGTTAAGGAAAACGAATTGGCACTTTTTTCTTTTTTTTCTTTTGTGTTTTTTCATCTTACTTTTCAAAATCCGTTCTTTACAGTACTCATTCAGTTTCTGACCATGGCTAGAATGAAGGTAAATGCCGTTAATAAAAATTCTGTTCAGTTTGTCTCATGGAATTGTAAAGGGCTCAATGGGGCTATAAAACGGGGTAATGTACTAGATCATCTTGGGAGACTAGGGGCAGATATTGCGTTTTTACAAGAAACACATATAAGGAACCAATATCAGGGCCGATTAAAAGGAAAGTGGGTGGGACAAATCTTTCATTCAAATTTTAACTTTAAGTCTAGAGGTGCAGCAATACACATAAATAAAAACATACAATTTACTGCAACAAAAACTATTTCTGACTCCATTGGACGTTATATTATAGTAGCAGGAAATCTCTACAATACACCAATATTGTTAGTTTATATACACTCACCGGCCACTTTATTAGGTACCCCATGCTAGTAACGGGTTGGACCCCCTTTTGCCTTCAGAACTGCCTCAATTCTTCGTGGCATAGATTCAACAAGGTGCTGGAAGCATTCCTCAGGGAGTTTGGTCCATATTGACATGATGGCATCACACAGTTGCCGCAGATTTGTCGGCTGCACATCCATGATGCGAATCTCCCGTTCCACCACATCCCAAAGATGCTCTATTGGGTTGAGATCTGGTGACTGTGGAGGCCATTTTAGTACAGTGAACTCATTGTCATGTTCAAGAAACCAATTTGAAATGATTAGAGCTTTGTGACATGGTGGAAGTAGCCATCAGAGGATGGGTACATGGTGGCCATAAAGGGATGGACATGGTCAGAAACAATGCTCAGGTAGGCCGTGGCATTTAAACGATGCCCAATTGGCACTAAGGGGCCTAAAGTGTGCCAGGAAAACATCCCCCACACCATTACACCACCACCACCAGCCTGTACAGTGGTAACAAGGCATGATGGTTCCATGTTCTCATTCTGTTTACGCCAAATTCTGACTCTAACATCTGAATGTCTCAACAGAAATCGAGACTCATCAGACCAGGCAACATTTTTCCAGTCTTCAACTGTTCAATTTTGGTGAGCTCTTGCAAATTGTAGCCTCTTTTTCCTATTTGTAGTGGAGATGAGTGGTACCCGGTGGAGTCTTCTGCTGTTGTAGCCCATCCGCCTCAAGGTTGTGCGTGTTGTGGCTTCACAAATGCTTTGCTGCATACCTCGGTTGTAACGAGTGGTTATTTCAGTCACTGTTGCCCTTCTATCAGCTCAAACCAGTCTGGCCATTCTCCTCTGACCTCTGGCATCAACAAGGCATTTCCGCCCACAGAACTGCCGCTCACTGGATGTTTTTTCTTTTTCGGACCATTCTCTGTAAACCCTAGAGATGGTTGTGCGTGAAAATCCCAGTAGATTAGCAGTTTCTGAAATACTCAGACCAGCCCTTCTGGCACCAACAATCATGCCACGTTCAAAGTCACTCAAATCAACTTTCTTCCCCATACTGATGCTCGGTTTGAACTGCAGGAGATTGTCTTGACCATGTCTACATGCCTAAATGCACTGAGTTGCCGCCATGTGATTGGCTGCTTAGAAATTAAGTGTTAACGAGCAGTTGGACAGGTGTACCTAATAAAGTGGCCGGTGAGTGTATATGCTCTTAATATAGATGATGAACAATTTATATCGTCTCTTTTGAACATTTTGCCTAATCTAGATACTCATCAATTGATAATGGGGGGTGACTTTAACTTTGTATTGGACCCTTTGTTGGACAGATCTTCAAATAGAACGGTACCCCTACCTAAATCAGCCAAATTGCTACAAACGTTCATGAAAAGCCTTAAAATAATAGACCCATGGAGATTTACCTGCCCAAACCAACGAAAATATTCATTTTTCTCACTGGTTCATTACTCCTATTCTAGAATAGATTATTTTTTAATAGATTATAAACTTTTGCCAGCTGTCTTACTTTGTGATTATGAAGCAATGGTTTTATCGGACCATAGCCCCTTGTCTCTTCAGATATTATTTTAAACTAAATATGACACTTTTAAATGGAGATTTGATAATAGTTTATTGGCAGATAAGACATTTGTAGAACAAACCAAAGCTCAAATAGGATTGTATTTAGAGACAAACGATACGACAGACGTTTCCAAATCCACAATTTGGGAGGCATTTAAAGCATATATGCGCGGACAAATGATCTCTCATAGTGTCTCGATTAAGAAACAGCGTAAAGAACAAAAAAATAAATTAACTGACCGAATCTAGAAATAGATCATGAGTATGCAGTCTCTCCCTCACCAGAACTGTACAACAAGAGACTCTATCTCCAGTCAGAATTTCAGTTACTCTCCACCACAGAAACTACTGAGCGTTTAATGCAGGCAAAAGCCACATATTATTAACATGGAGAGAGAGCAGGTAAACTCCTTGCTCGGCAAATTAAAGAGACAGAGACGGCAACATCAAGACTGATAACTGAAATTAGGAAAGAGAGTGGACTAACTACATGTGGCCCACAAGAGATACATTTTTTTATTTTTTTTTTATGTCAAATTATATTCCTAAGAATCCATTAACAACCCATCGTGTATGGAGAAGTTTTTTGAAACGCTTAACATTCCACCCTTGAATATGGAAGACAAAGTTGTCTTGGAACAGCCAATAACTATTAATGAAATAAATCAAGCAATATCCAAAATGCAATGTTCGAAGTCCCCAGGTCCGGACGGTTTCACAACTGAGTTTTATAAATCTTTTAGAGGCCAAATCTCACCATTGCTATTAGAAGGTTTTTAATGAATCACTTGAGAAAGGCTGTTTACCACCAAAATTTTATCAGGCAAACGTTTCTTTAATACATAAGATAGATAAAGACCCTTTAGACCATGGTTCTTATAGACATATCAGTCTTCTTGATGTTGATAACAAAATACTAGCCAAGGTTTTGGCCACCCGTCTCGAAAAAGTTCTTCCATCTGTGATCTCCACGGATCAAACAGGATTTATCAGAAATTGCCTCCTATTTTTTATCATAAGAAGGTTATTAAATATTATTTACACATCAAATACCAATCTGTCACACTACTGCAAGGATGAAGACACAGAGATTGACGTTAACAGGTTTTATTTAGACACTGTATGCAACTGAATACAGGAAGAGCTTTGAGATCCACACAGGGGAACACAGGGAGAAGACTTGAACTTGATGCCGTCTCGTAGATACTGGGAATAGCTGACCACTGGAGTCCCGGTTAGAGATCCGAGAGTTACACTGGAGAACACAGAGAGGCGGTTTGGAGAATCCTGGAGAACCACCGCACACAGAGGCTGCTTGGAATACACACACACACTGAGAGGTTAGTGTAGAAGGACAATACTTGCGTAGATATACTGAGTTTTCTGGAACCAGACTGAAGAGTTAGGAACCGGAGAGTCACTGGTTTCAAAAGACGAGACCTGACAGTGAGCTGTAGACTGACTGGGGTTTATATGCAGAGCTGGCGTGGTAAGTGAAGTGATGAGGGTGCAGGTGTGGTAAATCAGAACTCTGGTGATTGCGATTGGGACCAGGTGTGTTGGGTTGAAGCTGGCTGGGTTGTGTCGTTGGGTGAATCCGTGACAGCCCGAAGTACTTATTTCTATGGATGCAGAACAAGCCTTCGACAGGATAGAGTGGGATTACCTCTTTGCCACTCTGGAAAAATTTGGATTTGGTTCCAATTTTATTTCATTTATTAAGTTGCTATATGCCCAGCCCCAAGCTTCTATACAAACAAACAATAATAACTCTAGTTATTTTCAATTAAGTCATTCTACGAGACAGGGTTTCCCCTCTTTCACCCCTGCTATTTGCTTTAGCAATAGAACCCCTAGCAGTGTCTCTACGTGCATCTACAGCCTATAGTGGAATAATGAAAGGGGGAAAAGAACACAAAGTATCATTATACGCTGATGACCTGTTAGTTTACATCTCCAACCCCTTACAATCAGTGCCAACCATTATGTCAATCTTGGATACATTTGGGAAAATCTCAGGATACAAGATTAACTTTTCTAAGAGTTAGAAAACCCCAAGGCCCAATTTGAAACCCTTTCCTCTTTCCCTTGTAAGGTAGCAAACTCATTTAAATACCTAGGGATTACCATAACCAGGGCTCGACATAAGCAATGGCCCGATGGCCCGGGGCCAGTAAAAGTGTATGTCGGGCTAGTTGATTGGCCAATCACTGAACAAACAGCAAACGTCATACACAGTGGCGCGAAGAGTGTCAATGTTACTTCAGGTTATTTATAACGTGTTAAAATGTCAAAGAACTACGAGGCTGATACGAGAAAGAGGACATCCCGATTCCCTAGTGTCATGGAAAACACAGTAGCCTACACCTGGTAGGGATGGGTACCGAAACCCGGTATTATACGGGCCCCGGGGCTGAATTTTGAAAGACCGCTATATCGATAAGCTCGGACGTTATCTGTTCTGCTGTCGGTACTGGAGAAATACACATAGGCCTATCATTTATTATTGCTATAAAGACGTTATTTTTTTTTTTTTTTTACCATCTCGATTAGTCGCCAGTCATTTCTATAGCCTATATAATAAAATTAAACCATTTGTCTGTGATGCATTTTTGCTATTCGCAGTTCAGAAGAGAGAGAGAGATCTCTCACGCGCGCCACAGCGTGCACAACACGACAGCTCTGCTTAATGAATGACGACGGAGGACAGAACTAAACATTCGAACGTAGCCTGGTTACACTTTAGATCTGTGATATTAGTCTGATTTTATTTTAGATTTCGGCTTCCAAAGATTATAGAATATTTGAGGTAAAACCATTAAAAACTACAGCCGCATTCTGTCTAGCGCAACTTTCTTCCATTCGTAGAAGTAGGCCTAGCCTACGCTGTCATTGTTCCTTAAAGCTCAAACTTTAAGACAGAATCAGCACGATCAGTGATTGTTGTAAAATGCAGTCTCTACTGATTCTAAATTGCGGGACGCGTTTAATAATAAAAAGAGCTATTAAAAGCACAAAAATCTGCACAAGAGATGCTGTTCCCAATGCGGCGCGCGCTCCGAAACAGACCGTAACGAGACAAGCAAATTATACTTTGGGCTTCATGTGCGCGTCTAAACGATCAAATGTACACAAAAATGTGTCAAAATGACCGGCTTGGAGATTCACTTAAACAGTTTATGACTAAAATGGACGTAGTTATGGTGCATCGTAGTTATGGTGCATTAAAATATAGTGCATCAGACTATTAGATCTGCACTCGTTCTTAAAGGGGAAGCCGTCTAATAAACATGCTGACGATTGCGTCATTACTCCGAATCAAACAACAAAAGGCAAAAAGAAAATCACTCACAGCTCTTGAATGAATAACTTTAGCTTTAATAAGCATAAGTAACAGTGATGGAGATGAGGAGAGAGCAGGCATTGACAGATAATCTACTACACGCTGACATTTGTTTTGTTTTTTGCATTTCTCCAGGGGCTCTCTCTTAATTCCTCCATTTGCTGTCCTAATGTATACAATAAATACAGTTTAATGGAAAAGTGCTTTTCCTTATATTTCTTTCAGGGCCAGTAAAAATATAAAAGGGGCCAGCAAAACTCGGATCTACTGGCCCTGAGGGCCAGTGGGGATTTTTTTAAATGTTGAGCCCTGACCATAACTAAATGTTTTTCTACCCTTTTTAAAGAAACTATTCTGAAACTGTACAAATATACCCAACACATTTTTAAGAAGTGGTCGAATCTTTTTATTTCTTTAGCAGGTCGTATTAATATGCTTAAAATGAGTATTTTGCCCAAATATTTATTTATTTTTCAATGTATCCCAGCTTACATTTATAAATCGTTTTTTTGAAATTTGGATAGGATAGTTACCCAATTTATTTGGAATAATAAGACCCCCAGAATCAAGAAGCTATATCTACAGAGGACTAAACCGAAAGGTGGGATGGGTCTGCCTAATTTTCAGCTGTATTCTGGGCATGTAATATAAGAGCGCTCTCATTTGGCATACAGGAGGGGTCGATAGAGTGGTGCGACATTGAAAATAAGTCATGCTCACCTTCCTCTTGGCCAGCTTTAATTTATTCCGCCTTATCGGCCCCCTTTCCAACTCGACTGAGTAATCCAGTGGTTTCCAACTCACTCAAAATATGGAATCAGATAAGAATGCATTTTAAATGGCAGGCATGCTCTATTTTAACCCCATTAACCAGAAAATCATTCTTTTCTCCCTTCCCAAATTGATCCTATATTTCAGACCTGGTTCAAAAAAGGGGTACGTTCCTTCCAAAATTTGTTTGTTAATAAATACTTTCCAACATGTCAGCAGTTACTTTAAAAGATCTACATTTTTAAAAATATCTACAAGCTCGCAGCTTTGTTCAAAATAATTTTTCATCATTCCCTAAAGAACCGTCAACTTCTCAGATGGACACACTGTTCTTACAGAATCCATTTATCAAAGGAGGAATATCCATTATATACAACAAATGATCACAGTTGGAATGTGATGTTTCATTAGAGCATGTAAGAGCAGCATGGCAGGAAGACCTATGAATAGATATTGCAGACTGGAAATGGGAAGAAGCGCAAGAACGGGTTCACTCTTCTTCTTTGTGTATTAGACATGGTTTAATACAATTCAAGATCTTACATAGACTTCATCTGTCTAAATTAAAGCTCTCTAGGATGTTCTCTTCTGTGGACCCATTATGCGATAGATGCAGTCAAACACCAGCATCACTAGGACATATGTTTTGGAAGTGTCCTAAGATTCGTAGTTATTGGATTTCAGTTTTTCAATTACTGTCAAAGGTGTTGGGAAAACCACTAGACCCAGGCCCAGTTATGGCTATTTTTGGTGTCAGTAGTGACTATGTCGAGCTGTCTAAAAAACAGTGTATTGTGCTTGGAGTTGTCACACTCTTAGCACGTAGATTGATTTTGCTCAACTGGAAACAAAAAAATCCGCCTCACTGCTCTGCCTTGATTAGAGATGGTATGCACCACCTTCAACTTGAAAAGATTAGATTTTCCTTAAAAAATAAGACTGATCATTTTTATACAGTATGGAAACCCTTTATTAATTATTTTAATAAGACAGCAATAATTGAACCTTGACCCGATTACCACTACTACTTCCTCCCCCCACCTTTTTATTTTATATATTTGTACTGGATCACAGAGACGGATGTAAATGCAAAAGACTCTTTATTAAAGTGTACACAGACACGAAGGTCAGACACTTAACACAGGTGATAGCTCTCCACAGGTGCAGGTCAGGCAATCAGCGCTAGATGGAAGGTGACACAGGGACCTCGGTGAGCGACTGGTGCTGGTGATATCCCGTGAAGACCCAGTGCAGTGCTTGGTAATCCAGTGTTTATAATCCAGTAATCCAGTGTAATCTGGTGAAGTAGTAGTTTGTGTTCGTGCTGCACTGCCAGTGCCTGGGATTACATTTATTCTGGGAAATGATTTAGCTGGTGGGAATGTTTGGGGACGGAGTGATGTGGCCGCTCCACCCATAATAGCCTCAATACCTAGTAAAACTGATGTTGGAAATGGCAAAGAATTTCCTGATTTGTTTCCAGCATGTGCAGTTATTCGATCAATGGCTAAACCATTATCTGAAAGTCAAGTTGAAGTTCCACTGCATGACACCTTCTTTTATACTGTTAATACAGGTGAGTCAGGATCTGATGTGTCTAAATGTCTTGGGCAAAGAGACCTGAAGTCCTGCTCTTCGTTGTCTTCTGACCAGAGAGATTCGACAGCGCTGCAAAGTGACTCTGCGGATACATCTCAGGTTCTGTCCACTCCTGAGAAAACCAATGTTGATCTCTCTGATGGTGATGACTACTCTTTGGCTTCTTTGTTGCAGATTTCTCGAGAGGATTTAATTCGAGCTCAACAAAGTGATGACAGTCTTAGACCTTTATTTTCTGCAGTAGAGTCTAAGAAGTGTTCTGATCCTCTCTCCTCTTCGTACTTTCTTGAAGATGGGTTGCTTTGTCGGACAGTGGTCCTGCGTAAAGATGTTTCTCTAGAACCTAAAACTCAGATTGTGGTTCCTTTTACAGTGAGGGACTCTGTGTTGCTTTTAGCTCATCAAGGACTTTCTGGCCATACCGGAGTTCGTAAAACGTATGATCGGGTCTTACGACAGTTCTATTGGCCTAAGGTGAAACGAGATGTGGCAAAACATATTCAATCTTGTCATACATGCCAGATCACCAGTAAGCCAAACCAAAAAGTTCCTGTTGCTCCGTTGCAACCTATTTCCGTCGTGTCCACTCCTTTTGAACATTTGGTAGTTGACTGTGTTGGTCCTTTGCCTCGGTCCAAGACTGGTCACCAATACCTTTTAACCGTTATGTGTCAGACTACTCGTTATCCGGCTGCTTATCCGTTAAGGTCCATTACTACTAAATCTGTCTTGAAGGCCCTCACTAATTTCATGTCGACCTTTGGAATTCCTAAAGTCATTCAGTCCGATCAGGGTTCGAACTTCATGTCGAAACAGTTCTCAAAAGCCCTGCGTCAACTTCGAGTAAACCACAATATTTCTAGCGCTTATCATCCGCAGAGTCAAGGAGTCCTTGAGAGGTTTCATCAAACCCTGAAGTCCCTATTAAGGTCATATTGTGTGGAACTCGATGCGGATTGGGAAGAAGGTCTGCCGTGGATGTTATTAGCGATACGTGAGGTAATCCAAGAAAGTCTTGGGTTTAGCCCGAATGAATTGATGTTCGGACATGTAGTGAGAGGACCTACGGCTGTGTTAGCTGAGGAGTGGCGTATGCCTAAACTGTCTGAAAACATTTCGGATTATGTGAGCGGATTTCGGCGTAGATTATATGAGGCAAGAGCTCTCGCTAAAAAGAAGTTGAGTAAGACTCAACTCAAGATGCGACAACGCTTTGATAGGAAAGCTAAGTTAAGAGAATTTCAGGTGGGTGATCAAGTACTCGCTTTGCTGTCCCTACCTGCTAATCCGTTCCAAGCTAAATTTACAGGCCCTTACAGTGTAGTTAAACGTCTTTCTGATAACAATTATCTGTTGAATACTCCTGACCGGAGGAAAAATGTACAAGTTTGTCACAGTAACCTGTTGAAATTGTATACAGCTCCTGTTCATTCTGTTAATGTGGTAAACATTTGTGACTCTCTTTCAGAATCATCTCCTCTCTCTCACAAAACGAGTGGGTATTTTTTGGAGAATGCTGATGAGGACGAGGGTTTTCTTTCTCGAGAAAAAGTTGACGGGCGACTTAAAAACTCTGAGATTCTTTTTAACCTGTCGTCTCATCTTTTTTATCTGACGGAGAAAGAGAAGAGTGATGTCACTGAGTTGGTGATATCATTTCCCTCTCTTTTTCTTGATGTTCCTGGTCGCACCTCTATCATAGAACATGATATAGACGTAGGAACCTCATGTCCCGTTAAACAGAACGCCTATCGAGTAAATCCTGCGACTTTTCAGCGACTCGTAAACCGTATACTGTATGGAATGTCAGGATGTGAGGCATATCTTGACGACATTGTGTTGTATAGTTCATCTTGGTCTGAACATCTTGACCAGATCAAAGAACTGTTTTCTCGTTTAGCCAAAGCTAATCTTACGGTTAATCTCGTTAAGTCCGAATTCGCGAAGGCAACCGTTACCTATTTAGGTAAGATAGTGGGAAATGGTTGTGTAAGACCCATTGAGACTAAGGTCGAAGCTATCTGTAATTTTCCCGCTCCCACCACTCGTCGTGAACTCCGACGGTTCCTTGGAATGGTGGGATATTATCGGAGTTTTTGCGAAAATTTTGCCAGCGTAGTCTCACCTCTTACCAATTTATTGAGTCCGAAGTTGTCTTTCCAGTGGACTGAACCTTGTCAGCAAGCTTTCGAAAATTGTAAGGCTTTGCTGGCGTGTGCCCCTGTTTTAACAGCTCCAAACTTTGCCAAGCCTTTTATTCTTGCAATAGATGCAAGTGCTTGTGGTACGGGTGCTGTTCTCCTGCAGGAGGACTCGAACCAGGTTCAACATCCTGTAAGTTACTTTTCTAAGAAACTTAACCGACATCAACAGGTATATTCTACCATTGAGAAAGAAGCTCTTGCGCTAGTGTTGGCTGTTCAACATTTTGAAATATATCTAGGATCAATTGCTGCACCGATTATTATCTATACGGATCATAATCCTTTGGTCTTTTTGAATCGGATGAGGAATAGAAATCAGCGACTCATGCGATGGAGTCTTATCTTACAACCTTTCCATCTCGAGATCAAACATATTCGAGGAAAAGACAACGTTATAGCTGACACACTGTCTAGAGTGTAACGTAATTTTTGTATTGTCCGTTCTTTTCTTTGCATCTCTAGGGCCCAGAGGTGTTGAGGAATGAAGAGAAGACGACATACCTCTAGATCACCAGAACTTTTATTGTGTTTGTTCTGGGTAGTGCTTAACTGTTTTTTCCTTTTGTTTTGTGTTTTAGATTCGTTGCCGAATCTTTTTTTTTGTAGGGAGGTGTTACGACCCTGCGTTTCCCTTGCTCGCCTGCTGGGGGCGGTGTTCTTCAGGAGGGCGTGGGAGATTGCACACTCCTGTTACCTGCTTTCGGTTTGATTGTGGAGAGGATAAAACCTTGGATTCCACCCTCTCCACGCCACTTCGTCCAGGGGATTGGCAGCCTCTGGAGGAGTCACTTGTTCTTGCGACATTTATATTTGTTTACAGACCATACCAACCTTTTTCTTATTCCCCATCTGGATTATGATTTTGTCCCCTTATGATTTTGAACCCTAGACTTTGTTATCTTAAGTTGTTTACTCTTTCGTTGTAAGCTAATAAAACTTCTTGCAAGTAATTTTCTTGTACTTGTATCCCTTTATGTACGGTCGAAACGAGCTGGCCGTACAATAGCGATTTTTGAATAATGTTATTTCCAGCTAAAGTTAGTTTTGATTGATTCACTTCCAGCAAAATTATCATTTGTTATTACATTAGGGGCCACTAAGACGACGGCGTTCTCTCTAAACAGACTTTAAACGCAAACCTGTGACCTGATGGCGTTCACATGCGCATTAAAAATGGATTCTATAGTTATATTTGTTTGAATATGTGTGCGCAGGTTTGTACTTTCCCTACAAACCATGCCTAAACAAACTACTTGTCTTGCCTACACATTTGATAAAGAATTTTGTTTTATTTTATCACTTCGGGGTACGCGAACCAAAATTCACAACGCTTTATCTGTAGAGTGGGAAAGGCATCCTCCATAGGGAGAGGATAGTTGGCACTTCAGCACTGCATTGTCATCGGGTCCAGGCGAATCTCCTTCGTCAGATCTGGACACGGCCTGGATCCGGCAGGCTGCGGGAAAACCTCGGGATAAACAAAGACACTAAAGTTAGCGTAGATGCCATTCTTCTTATGATGTAGGCTAACGAGTACATCTGGATTTAAGGGAAGTGTTCCCAGTTCCGGCTGACCTAATCTATGCAGCCTAACATTGAATTATAGAAGTCGATAATGTATTGTGTATGCTAGGTCAAAGAGATGTGTTTTTAGTCTAGCTTTGAACTGACAGAGTGTGTCTGCTTCCCGGACAATGGTAGGAAGACTGTTTCAAAGTTTTGGTGCTAAATAGGAAAAGGATCTCCCGCCAGCAGTCGATTTTGATATTCTAGGTATTATCAACTGGCCGGAATTTTGAGATCGCAATAGACGTGAAGGACTATAATGCTTTAAAAGCTCACTCAAGTACTGCGGAGCTAAACCATTTAGGGCTTTGTAAGCAGGGTCCGAAATTAACACCTGCCAAGCGCCAAATGCGGGTAGATTTTCCGTTTGGCGAGTAAATCTCAAAATGCCATCCGCCCCACTGGCGGGTCAATGTTCATACCAAAATAGTAATGTAACGAGTTAACGTCAACGAGTCCTTATCGATGCTCCTGCTCCAAAGCGAATTTTTGTCCCGCCATAGTCTTATTTGATCTGTGAGTAATGTAGACGACAGTAGTGCGTGTGACAGGGGGCAACTGAAGAACAAGCAGAAAGAGAGAGAGCCCCGCGGTCGCGCGCACTCTTTCTCTTCGGAGCCAGGCGAAAGTATAATAAACAAGGCTTCACCATCTCCTAAGCGTTGTCTCTCTCCCTGGCACATATTAATCAAAATAAATCGACACGATGGTAAAAGGTCGTAAGACCATAATTTCAAGTGTAGCATTCGGATATATTTTTTTCCTGAATTACCGCTGGGTGTGAATTGTGCTAAAATACCTTCTCTGAAAAGCGTTCCGCACATTCAGCTGACATAAACCACACTTTAAATAAACGAAAAAAACTATCCAGTGATGAAATGTTTTTCTGTGTTGACACAAATCTTGAGGGATGTCCTTGCTGCCGGGATTATCACACAATGCGAACACATCCGATAATGACACGTCCAATTCGTGAACTAATGACTCATTTGAACCGATTCATTTTAATGAATGGTTAAAACAACTGATATTTCCAGTCCTTCAGTTACTGATCGAATCAGTCAGAGTGAATGGAGCAAAAAAAAAAATATGCAGAGTAAAACTAAATATTTTTTTGGAAATTATAATATATTATTATTGCATATATTTTATGAAATATACAATTAATACATTTCATTTGTACAGAACAATTTTCATAGGCACCACCACAAAAATATTATTTCAATGTGTGTAAATTGTGTAATATGTGTGTAAATAAAAGTAAAAATGGAAAATAATAGACCAGAAATATGACAAATTAAATATAGCCTATATATAAATTAATGTATATGTGACACAAAAAGGCTGTTTATTATTTTGGCTGGGAAAAAAATATGCTTGGCTGGTGGATTTTTTCATCTACCAGTCCCCGTGGCAGGTGAGCCAAAAAGTTAATTTCGGACCCTGTTTGTAAGTAATCAACAATATTTTAAAATGTATACGATGTTTAATAGGGAGCCAATGCAGTGTTGACAGAACCGGGCTAATATGGTCATACTTCCTGGTTCTGGTAAGAACTCTAGCGGCTGCGTTTTGAACTAGCTGTAGTTTGTTTATTAAGCGTGCAGGGCAACCACCCAGTAGAGCATTACAATAGTCTAGCCTTGATGTCATGAACACATTAACTAATTGTTCTGCATTTGTCAGTGAGAGTATATGACGTAATTTAGATGTATTTTTAAGATGGAAAAATGCGGTTTTACAGATACTAGACACGTGACTTTCAAATGAAAGTTTGGTATCAACGAGCACACCCAGGTTCCTAACTGACGACGAAGACTTAACAGAGCAGCCATCAAGTGGTAGACAGTATTCTAGATTATTATGTGTGGAATTTTTTTGTCCAATAATTAGAATCTCTGTTTTTTCAGAATTTAGTAGTAGGAAATTACTACTCGTCCAATTTTTATATCAGCTATGCATTCCGTTAATTGGTAAGTTTCGTTAGGTTTTGAGGAAATATACAGCTTAGTATCATCGGCATAACAGTGAAAGCTAACTCCATGTTTCCTAATGATATCTCCTAATGGTAGCATGTACAGAGTGAACAGCAGCGGTCCTAGTACTGAGCCTTGTGGTACGCCGTACTGAACTTGTGATCGATAAGACATCTCTTCATTTACTGCTACAAACTGATAACGGTCAGTTAAGTATGATTTAAACCATGCTAATGCAATTCCACTAATGCCAACATAGTTTTCTAGTCTATTTAAAAGAATGTTGTGGTCAATAGTATCAAATGCAGCACTAATGTCACAGGTCGGGAGGGTCGACTGGGTCTACCCCCTCCCCTTAGAAATGTACCACTGAGGAGCAAACCAGAAACCAGGCGGACAAGGAAAGTAAAAATGTAACAGACTTTATTGATTAAAAGAATTTGTAGATCCTAATTAAAACTCCTCCTTCCTCCCCAGCATCCAGTGGCCGCCGGGACGTCGGCCGGACAACAGGCGAGGACACGTCCACTCAACCCCTCAGACTTTTCGGATGCCAAGGCTCTCGGCGATAGAGGGGACGTGGATTGGACAGCAGGAAAGTACTCTTCTCGATCTCTCAAGTGCAGAAAGTTTACAGCGGTGAAGGGCGTCGACTGGACAGCAAGTAGGTACTCCAGGTACGGTTGGTTCTTCCCTAGACAGTGAGTGCAGAGAGCTTACAGCTGTGGAAGGCGTCGACCGGACAACAGGTGAGTATTGCGAGTACGGTTGGTTCTTCCCAGTATTGTAGGTGCAGCAACTTACGGCTGTAGAACGGCATCCACCAGCCAGCGGGTGAGTATTTAGAGTATGGTTGGCTCTTCCCTGTACAGTAGGTGCAGAAAGCTTACGGCTGTGAAAGGGGCGTCGACTGGACAGCCAGTAGGTACTCCAAGTACAATTGGTTCCTCCCAGTATAGCGGATACAGAAGCTCACGACGGTGAAAGACGTCGACCGGACAGCAAGTGGGCACTCCAAGTATAGTAGGTTCTTCCCCATACAACGGGTAACGGAAAGTTATCGGAGGGCTGGCGAGAAGGCTGACTGGGTGGTCAGATCGGCAAGTCCGGACAATCGACCAGATCCTGGAGTCAGCAGGCCTTAGGGGTAACACCCCGAACAGCAAACACTGGATTTCCTTCGCTCTCCACGGCAGTGTTGATAACAGAGAATGCAAGCAGCTTTAGATGGGGGACACTCAGAACAGCAGATAACTGGATTTCCTCCGTTCTCCAGGACAGCATCAATGATGAATCAGAACACAGCAGGCTTGGAATGTACAACACTCAGAACAACAGATACCTGGGTTTACTCCGCTCTCCACAACAGTATGCAAGCGGCTTTAGATGGGGGACACCCAGAACAGCAGATAACTGGATTTCCTCCGTTCTCCAGAACAGCATCAATGATGAATCAGAACACAGCAGGCTTAGACTGTACAACACTCAGAACAACAGATAACTGGATTTCCTCTGTTCTCCGGGACAGCATCAATGATGAATCAGCATACAGCAGGCTTAGAATGTATGACACTCAGAACAACAGATACCTGGGTTCCGCTCTCCACAACAGTGATGATGGAACAGAATGCAAGTGGCTTTAGGAGGGGGACACTCAGAACAGCAGATAACTGGATTTCCTCCGTTCTCCAGAACAGCATCAATGATGAATCAGAACACAGCAGGCTTGGAATGTACAACACTCAGAACAACAGATACCTGGGTTTCCTCCGCTCTCCACAAAAGTGATGATGGAACAGAATGCAAGTGGCTTTAGATGGGGGACAGTCAGGACAGCAGATAACTGGATTTCCTCCATTCTCCAGAACAGCATCAATGATGAATCAGAACACAGCAGGCTTTAAATTCCACCGTCACTTAATCTCTTCCTCAGCAACTCCAAACTGCAAAACAGGGCAAGGCCGATGGGCACGTGACAGAATTCGGTATAGTAAGCATGCAGTAACTTCACTTCAAACACACACGGTGGGGCACAGCATCAACACACGTCACTCTCAACCACTCTGTGAAATATAAGGCCACAGCCCACTTCCTTGTTCTGAACAGCGGGGACAGTAAGACGGAAGAATATATAGCGACCCCAATCATGCATCACAACAGCTGTCTTCTCATTACGGTGTCTAGACTCCTTTTCCTAGATCGCTTCTCTTCATATACAGTGTCTTTGTGTATAAATCACATACCGTACGGCCAGTAAAAGGTTTGCACTTATCTCTACCCAAGAAGGGGACTTGATATCTCCAAGGCGACTTCTCCTCTGCTTCTCTGTTCCACACCACCCAATCCTTCGTAGTGATTCCCTTCCGCAGGTCGATCTCACCAGCCGATTTGTCCCACAGAAACTCTCAGCCCACCTCGACGGAACAAAGTCAGGACACAGCACCCGAACACTGCACTGAACTCCACTGCCTTGATCTCCCAAAGCTTGGTTTTTATCTGTTTCAAAGCGCTGTGTGTCCCAATCATCAAACAGCCCCTTGATGCGCCGCACCTGCTGTCACTCAGTCATCAGCGGCTGCTGTTGCCATGGTAGCGATGCATACAAGGCTGGCTGGGTGTTCCGTTAAAAGCGCTCCGGGTGGAAACATTCCTCTGTGGAATATATAGTTCCGCTGCTGGTTCGTCACCTTGTGACATTAAGATCAAGTAACACTAATAGAGAGATACAACCACGATCGGATGATAAGAGCAAATCATTTGTGACTCTAATGAGAGCAGTCTCAGTGCTATGGTACGGTCTAAATCCGGACTGAAAATCCTCGCAGATATCATTTCTTTCTAGAAAGGAACAGTTGTGAGGATACTGCTTTTTCTAGGATCTTTGACAGACAAGGCAGATTCTATATTTTCTATAATTTTGTATTATCAAGTTCCGTTTTTTTGACAAGCGGTTTAATCGTAGCCAGCTTAAATGTTTTTGGTACGTATCCTAGAGACAAAGACGAATTAATGATATTAAGAAGAGGATTTATGACATCTGGAAGCATCTCTTTCAGTAGTTTAGTCGGTATAGGGTCTAACATACAAATTGTCGATTTAGATGAATTAACGAGTTTGCAAAATTCCTCCTCTCCTATAGCAAAAAATTAATCAAATTTTTCATCAGGGAGACTACACTGCACTGTCTGATGCGATACTGTGGTAGACGGTTGCATAGTTATAATTTTGTCCCATATATTATCGATCTTATGAGTTTAAGAAGTTCATAAAGTCATCACTGCTGTGTTGCTTGGACACTTCTGGGGTTGAAGCTTTCATTTTCGTTAGTTTAGCCACTTGTTCAAATAAATACCTAGGATTATGTTTATTTTCTTCTAATAGGGTTGAAAAATAAGCAGATCTAGCAGCTTTTAAGGCCTCTCTGTAAGCAATCGAGCTCTCTTTCCATGAAATCCGAAATACCTCTAGTTTAGTTTTCTTCCAGCTACGCTCCATTTTTCTGGCTGCTCTCTTAATAAGAAAAACAAAAATCAGTTCAAAAATTGTCCAGCCACAAAACAGGCTACCAAAAAGAAACAAAATTAGTCCAGTTCAAAAGACCATCAGTAATCCCAACAGTAATCCACAGCAAAAATAGTACACATAGTCAGTAGGGAAAAAAATATACATAAATTCCCCAATCAAAAACAGTCAAATGTTAAGTCACGTCAAACAGTCATCCAGTACTGGCTAAAGTGTACTCACAACTCCTTTATCATTTAAGAGTCTGCTTCACATTTTCCAGGACTTCTCAGATGTGAGTACATAGGCTGGAGGCTCTACATCCGTCAATCCAGTACAGGTTTTGGAACTACCCACTCGTTCTGTTTACCCTGCAGCGTCTCCACGACAATCAGCTAGTCACACAATAACGAGGATACTTTCCTTTGTGATCCAGAGTGCGATCCATTAGAACGCGACAATAAACACTCTTGCCGCAGATAAAACAATAAACCCCCTGGGAGTCTTCTAGAGGAGCTCCGCGAGGTACACTCAATGCCTCCCGATAGCCGCCGCCATCTTTTTGTGAGCGATGCACGTCATCCAGGTAAAGGTAACTAGGGGCTGGACTAAAGACGTTGCCATCTTGATTAGGGCAATTATCTTATGATAGATCTTTATCTTTATTGTCATTGTATGCAATACAACGAAATTCTGCTGGAGCAATCCTCTCCAGATAGCAGCATAGAGTAAAAATAAAAATATGAGCCTATATCTCCACATATACATACACATCCATATACATAGTACATACACATGCACACACATACATACATACATGCATATACAGAGTAAGAAGATACAAATATATACTGTATATATACGCATATACATATGCACACATACATACATATACATATATACAGGTCCTTCTCAAAAAATTTGCATATTGTGATAAAGTTCATTATTTTCCATAATGTAATGATAAAAATTAAACTTTCATATATTTTAGATTCATTGCACACCAACTGAAATATTTCAGGTCTTTTATTGTTTTAATACTGATGATTTTGGCATACAGCTCATGAAAACCCAAAATTCCTGTCTCAAAAAATTTGCATATTTCATCCGACCAATAAAAGAAGTGTTTTTAATTAAAAAAAAGTCAACCTTCAAATAATTATGTTTAGTTATGCACTCAATACTTGGTCGGGAATCCGTTTGCAGAAATGACTGCTTCAATGCGGCGTGGCATGGAGGCAATCAGCCTGTGGCACTGCTGAGGTGTTAAGCCTTGTTTATACTCGACGTGTCCGCACGAGCGCGAGTCTCCGCTGACTGCGCGCGCACCTCTCCAAACGGACGAGGCGTTTATAGTCGATGCGCTCGCCGTTGTGCTATTCTGTGAAACGACAGAGGGCGACTCGGAGTAATTCTCCTCTAAACCACCAAGAATCAGCAGTGAAGAAGTAGTTTGCCGTTTATTAGTAGTTTATTAATAGCTGATTCATATTAAAAGAGTAATAAATGCAGTAGGTGTATTGTACTTTTCTTGTACAAACTCGTTAAACAACTGAAGCCTTATAGAAGAGTGTTTAAACCTTAATTTCATCAGCAGGGCTTACTTCTGCTATTGTAGGCTTATTTTTACAAATGTAAGCAGTTACTTTAGACAAGTGCAAACTGGGTGCTTAATGCAAATGTGTTCCTATTCACAAAATGAGAGGCTTTTATGGTCGCCCATCAATGCAAATGTCTCTTGTGTATAGAAGGATCATAAACATGCTGGTACAGACGTACCAGTTCGGCCAGATTCGGCTCGAAGTCGTTCATCTTCGGATGCGGCGCCGCGCGCGATGTTACAAAAAGTGCCGTGCACACCGCCAGGCGAAATGGGGTCTTGCGCACCCAACGCGCACGACCGCCCACACCGCAATGACGTCATTTTTGCCGCGCGCACTTCGCCTTCTTGCGGACGCGTCGAGTATAAACAAGGCTTTATGGAGGCCCAGGATGCTTCGATAGCGGCCTTAAGCTCATCCAGAGTGTTGGGTCTTGCGTCTCTCAACTTTCTCTTCACAATATCCCACATATTCTCAATGGGGTTCAGGTCAGGAGAGTTGGCAGGCCAATTGAGCACAGTAATACCATGGTCAGTAAACCATTTACCAGTGGTTTTGGCACTGTGAGCAGGTGCCAGGTCGTGCTGAAAAATGAAATCTTCATCTCCATAAAGCTTTTCAGCAGATGGAAGCATGAAGTGCTCCAAAATCTCCTGATAGCTAGCTGCATTGACCCTGCCCTTGATAAAACACAGTGGACCAACACCAGCAGCTGACATGGCACCCCAGACCATCACTGACTGTGGGTACTTGACACTGGACTTCAGGCATTTTGGCATTTCCTTCTCCCCAGTCTTCCTCCAGACTCTGGCACCTTGATTTCCGAATGACATGCAAAACTGAGCAACAGTCCAGTGCTGCTTCTCTGTAGCCCAGGTCAGGCGCTTCTGCCGCTGTTTCTGGTTCAAAAGTGGCTTGACCTGGGGAATGCGGCACCTGTAGCCCATTTCCTGCACACGCCTGTGCACGGTGGCTCTGGATGTTTCTACTCCAGACTCAGTCCACTGCTTCCGCAGGTCCCCCAAGCTCTGGAATCGGTCCTTCTCCACAATCTTCCTCAGGGTCCGGTCACCTCTTCTCGTTGTGCAGCGTTTTTTGCCACACTTTTTCCTTCCCACAGACTTCCCACTGAGGTGCCTTGATACAGCACTCTGGGAACAGCCTATTTGTTCAGAAATGTCTTTCTGTGTCTTACCCTCTTGCTTGAGGGTGTCAATGATGGCCTTCTGGACAGCAGTCAGGGCGGCAGTCTTACCCATGATTGCGGTTTTGAGTAATGAAACAGGCTGGGAGTTTTTAAAAGCCTCAGGAATCTTTTGCAGGTGTTTAGATTTAATTAGTTGATTCAGATGATTAGGTTAATAGCTCGTTTAGAGAGCTTTTTCATGATATGCTAATTTTTTGAGATAGGAATTTTGCGTTTTCATGAGCTGTATGCCAAAATCATCAGTATTAAAATAATAAAAGACCTGAAATATATCAGTTGGTGTGCAATGAATCTAAAATATATGAAAGATTAATTTTTATCATTACATTATGGAAAATAAGGAACTTTATCACAATATGCTAATTTTTTAGAAGGACCTGTATACACATACACTAACACATTCTCAATAAATAGATAAATCAGCTAAAACAGTAAACACAACAGTTATTGCACAAAGTCCGATTGCACTGAGAGGGTAAGAGGGGGTAATAAATGTGTGTATCTATGTTTGTATGCATGGATGTGTGTATGATTTTTGTAATATGTTCACAGCTCTGGGGAAGAAGCTGTTCCGGAGTCTATTTGTGCATGTGCTGGGAGTTCTCAGTCTGGCTGAGGGTAGGGTGGTGAACAGTGAGTGTCCGGGGTGTGAGGTGTCCTGCCTGATGTTTGTCGCTCGTGTGAGAAGACGGCTTGAGTATATTTCACTCAGATTCGGTAGGGGGGGAGCCAATTATTCTCTCAGCCGTCTTGACAACCCGCTGTGGTTTATTTTGTTCCTTCTGTAGTCAATTATTATTTCTTTTGTCTTCTTAATGTTGAGGTTGAGGTCGTTGTCCGTACACCAAGCTGACAGGTTCTGGACCTCTTTCCTATAGGCTGTTTCGTTGTTGTCTGATATGAGTCCCACTATGGTTGTGTCATCGGCAAATCTGATGAGAGTGTTGGAGTTGAGTGAGGAAGTGAAGTCGTGGGTGAAGAGTGAACAGAGGGCTGGACTAAGGACGCAGCCCTGGGGTACACCGGTGTTGAGAATAATGCTAGAGGAAGTGTGATGGCTGATCCTGACACGCTGGGGTCTATTGGTGAGGAAGTCTTAAATCCACTGGCAAAGAAGGTCTCCCAGGCCCAGTGTTTGTAGTTTGTTAATCAATTTGTCTGGGTTGATGGAATTGAATGCAGAGCTATAATCAATAAATAGCATCCTAACATAGCTGTTGGGAGTTTCCAAGTGTGTGAGGGCTGTGTGCAGTGCTATGGATGATGGCGTCATCAGTGGATCTGTTAGTCCTGTATGCAAATTGGTGTTGATCGAGATCAGGAGGGATGCAGGCCTTGATGTGGGGCAGTACCAGTCTCTCAAAGCATTTCCTGATCACTGGCATGAGACCCGCTGGCCGGTAATTATTCAGACTTGTGATAGCTGAGGTTTTGGGTACAGGGATTATAGTGCCGGTTTTCAGACAAGTGGGGAGTCTTCAAAACGGGCGAAGAAGGTATTTAACTGGTCTGGGAGAGAGGAGTCAGTTGAGGTGGGGTTACTGTTGCTCTGTTTGTAGCCAGTAATATTCTTTACACCCTGCCACATTGCACGGGGGTTGTTGTCATTGAAGTTGTCCTCAATGCGTTGCTTGTATTTCCGCTTTGCAAATGTGATGCCTCTAAGTAGGTTGACCCTTGCCCTTCTGGACTCCTCCCTGTCCCCTGATCTCAGCGCTATGTCCCGAGCTCTGAGCAGCTCCCTCACCCTGTTGTTAAACTAGGGCTTTTGGTCGGGGAGCACTTTAATTTGCTTCTTTGTTGTTATAGTGTCCGTGCAGAAATTGATGTAGGAGAGGACTGTGGATGTATGGTGCTCAATGTCTGTATGTTCAAAGAGCTCCCACCTGGTGTCATCAAAGCAGTTCTGCAGAGCTGAGAAGGCTTCTGCATTCCAGATCTGCACTGTCTTTACCTGAGGTTTGGTCCTTCTGATGATGGGCTTGTAGGCTGGTTTCAGGAGCAGGGATAGATGGTCAGACTGTCCAAGATGAGGTGCAATGTCTCTCAATGACATTAGTGACTGTGCACCAACTGTTACGGATGTATGCACACACGCCTCCTCCTCTTGACTTACCAGAGTCGGCTGTGCGGTCTGCCCGGTAGAGGGAACGGCCTGCTAGCTCCATGGCTAGATCAAATAACAGTGATCTTAGTTTATGTATCTGGGCCAAATTTAGCATTTGCAGCCGAGGGCATTGCTGCCAGCTACAACATGGCAGTGATGGAGTACTCGAGTCCTGGACTCGGACTCGAGTCCTTATTCTCTGGACTCGAGTCCGACTCGAGACTCCATTCTCTGGACTCGTGACTCGACTCGGACTCGCGGACTGATGACTACTACTTGGACTCGGACTCGAGAATATAAAATCGGACTTGAGCATTCATCAAATGAATGACGTTGTTTCTGACTAAATAGGTTATAAAAAATTGATATAAGATGTTACACTTTTCCTGTTTCGGGGTCCAAGACCGCCCGTGATCTATTTTTTCCCTCACAGACACTGGTACCGCTCGCTCTCCTTGCTTGACAACTCACTTTACGCTGCATTCTCGTGAGAGAGTTAACATAACACTCATTTAACACTAGATAAGTTCCTCTACATCTAATCATCAATTTCGATTTTGGCATGCTTTGCAGCAGCTGAGCTGACCACTAAGGAGCAAACGTACAGTGATGTGACATTTAAAGGTACCAGATTTAAACTGCTTTTATGCTATGGCTGGCGCTGAGCCAAAATCAGCGCGCTCAGCGCTTAATCCCGCTTATCATACAATAACACAATTAAGTTTATTTTAGCTAACAAACTAGACGGCGACCTTGACTATGTCACACATCGCAACCACTCTTTTCCTGTGGAGTTACAACTGCTTATAGCACTGCATTTTCTGTTGTTGTTTTTTTGCCGCAGTTACATTGGGTTAGTTTGCTTTTCAAAATTTCAAAATTGTTTTTCTTTTACCATATTCGACAAGAAGAATGCATTTCTCCTCCTCTGTCCAATTAGGCTTTCTTTTTTGTTTTCTTTATCCATTCCAGTTGACTGATCATCCAAAAATGTATTTAAACAATTAAATAAATAATCGTGCCACAGCTAGTTGACAATGATTTGAACTAAGGTTGTGACGCTGTCACACATGGCACATGTTTTAACCACTCTATGTATATATTATGATGATTTTATTTATATTAGAGTTTTAATAGGTTTACATGTTGTCATAGTCATTTTAGTCCATTTTATTCCTCTTACCTATTTTATGTGTGTATTTCTTTAAATGATTATGAGGCTGACTGTCAGGTGAGCGATCACCTGACAGGAAACAGGATGTAGCCAGGATAAAAGAGGCAGCATGGCAAACTAACAGGGTCTCTGTCGAGCAGACCAAAGCAGGATCGAGGAGTTTCTCTTGAGGACTTACCTTTCCGGCAAAACCTCATCACTTTTCATTGGATTCACTGCAGCTAGATTGTATATACACCGGTGGACACTTTCACATTGGGACTTTCAGCACACAAGGATTTCTAAGGACTGTTTTAAGGTGTGGAACCTATGGACTCTATGCTTTTTACAACCTAAGTTTTCTAGTTTTGTGGTGTTGTTTTAAGTTCTTTGTGAAATTTGTAAATACACTTTATTTATTCCCGTTAGCACTGTTGTTGTCTCATCTTTTAAAACACTTAAGAAAATTCTCACACAGTTTAATCTGACCCCTAATTTACTTCGTAACTCTGCCTATTAGGCCGAACGTTACGAGGTCAAAGGCAATTCTAGTGATATCATACACATTTCTAGCTGCAAGAAAGAGTGCCTGAAAAATGTTGCTTGATTTGGCTTAAGTGTATATAATTTCGACTCGGACTCGACACGGGACTCGAGACTCGACTCGGACTTGAACTCAGGTAATGGTGACTCGACTCGGACTCGACTCGGACTCTTCTTTGGTGACTCGGACTTGGACTCGGACTCGAACACTGGGACTCGAGACTCGACTCGGACTCGACAGTTGGTGACTCGACTACAACACTGCAACATGGCACTACGTAACTCATCGGATGATCCATTGTTTCTTTTCGGGGGATTTTAACAACTGTGAACTCTGCGTTTTTGCCGAATTTGGAACAGTATATAACTTGTCCGACGAGACTGAGCAAAACCCTGGAAAAATGTTTTGGTAATGTGGATGGTGCTTATGTACCAAGGATGCACCCACCATTAGGTTGTTCAGATCATAATGTCATCCACCTCCTTCCTAAATACAGGGAGGGAGGGAGGGAGGGAGGGTTTGGGTGACTGTAGATTCATATAATATAGAATTTTTTTTTATATTCGCGGATAATGATCTCAGATTAATTTTACAGATGAATGATGACTGATAAATACAGGACAAATAAGCATTTCATTCCAATTAATTTATTGATTTCAGGATGACATCGTCACAGTATGGAGTGCAGAAGTTTCAACTGAACTGCAGGCCTGTGAATGAGACGCAGGCTTTAGCACTGAAACACAGCAGGCAAACGCTGCACTACTGTCTCGAGAGTGTTCGTCCCGGCTGTGTGTCGAATCCTGATGTGTGTCAGTTCTACAACAGCAGTGAACAGACTTCATTAGCCTTCCAACATCAGGCCTGAAGAACATGTACAGGACACAGTCAGCCAGCGGGTTCAGGAACAGGACATAATTAGAAAAATACCAAAATATAACAATCAATACACCGTCACTATAAGCTCTAATAAAAGTCATGATTCTGTTGGGGAGAATGAGAAAAGTGTAAGTCAGAAGCACCAGGAACAAACTGCCCAAAATCTTTTTGCGCTTTACAGAAGTAAGAGATATTGCGCGTGAAAGACCGCGACAAGTGCCGATAAAACACAGAATGACTATCGGGTAGGGGATTAAACAGCCGATCGCTCGAGGCATAGGTCTAAACAGCTGATAGTAGTTAAAGTCTGCAAAGATCAGAGGAACAAACCAGACGATGACAGAAATAACACAGCAGACTTTCAGTGAATGATGAGTTCTGTACCAGATAGGATGAGAAACCAGAAGATATCGTTCAAGAGCAACACATGCCATAAAATACAGACCCACAATCAAACTATAATCATATGCATTATCCACATCCCATGACCATCTGATTGTCATCATTAATATACAAATGATCTGAATGAGATCTGAAAGAATCAAATGAATAACAAACACTGGAGTGGAGCGCTGAGATTTGATAAGAGCACACAACGCAAACAGAGTTAAGATCATGATTGGAATCTCAACGGCGGCAATGATCCTGATAATTATTGGTTCTGCAGAAACAAGTTTCCTTTTAAATTCCTCCATCTGACGGATCCATTCATCGTCATGATTTACTCCACTTGATCCGTTGATATGATAATCTCCACTTGATGCGTTGATGCTGGCGTTTAGTTCTGCCATTGTTTCATGAAATCTTGACAGGCACTAAATAACAAACCAGTCATTAGTTAAAAAAAGTATATTTTTCTTTATTAGAAACATTAGAGATAAATATATGACGTAACATGTTTTCTGTGTGATTGTTGAAATGCAGTTTCCTCAGTTTGCTTCACATGTTCTTTAGAGGAGTGTGTGTAATGTTAGAAAGCTTGAAATACGTGAAATGTAAGATTAAAGTCTGTAAATCCTCCATTTGAACAATATCACAGAAGCAAGAATGCTGTTGTTCTGCATATTCAGTCCAGCACAGCTGCAAGTGTACAATGGTTTATTAAAGTAGGAATAAATGTTGAAGAACTTACGTTACTGACAGGATTGTGTGTTTGGTCTGCAGGTCAAAGCAGAAGTGTGTGGAATAACACACAGACTGACAGATGTTTCACAAGTTTCCACTGCCGTGTTTAAAGAGCTCTTCATTCACTGCACACACTGGAGAAACACACATCTTAAAGCTTGTTGATCTAATGGAGGAAATGCCGGAGATTAAACACACACTATTTGACCCAACGTGTGAAACTGTAATTACTTTAAAGACACGATGAACTTACAATGGTAGATTGAGTGAAAAACCAGTCTAACTTTCACCAATGGTTCGGCTCAACTATGACGACTTAAGTAATCTGAAAATGCTTTATATCTGATGCTTTCATTTATAAAGTTCACTAGCATTTATTCATATGTTTTTGTCACAGACTCCAGATCATATTCAGAGCGATGATCAAACTGTTCTGACTATTTAATGGAAAACGTAGTGTTGTTTTTACTTTTACCCAGCTTCTTCAAGCTTGCATGGCCTGTGACATTCGGAACCTCGTTATTTTGTGATTCTAGGTAAGATTAACGTTACTTGTCTGTAACAGCTCGTGTTTTTCATTGCAGCGACATTCAGCCTGACCAATCAGAGCCAAGCTTTTCAAGTCGACCAATCAGAGCCAAGCTTTTCAAGTCTACGTCGAGCAGACTCGAAGAGATGAAGATTCTGCCCAGAAGTCACTGGTGATTTAGTTGCTGTTTGCACACATATGTCTGACTTAAAACAACTATAACATATTGTTATTATTGAAAACGGAGGGAAATATTTGTTTTTCTAAATACCCAGCTATGTGTAAACGTAGCCTTATTGTGATGTAAGATTATTATTTTTACACCCCCCCCCCCCCAATCCACGCATTATAAGTGGTAGACCTTTATATCTCTTATTAAAGTGGTATTATTAAATAATTATTAAAATACTTTTATTAAAATAGTATTATTGTTCATTATTAAAATAGTATTATCTGGTATATTGTTTATTTTAATAATTAAAGAATTTTAATAAAAATTGATATTAAGCATATCTTGAAATACACTTAACCCTCTGGGGTCTGAGGTGTTTTCTGGGTCCTAGAGGTGCTCTGACATGCTCTGACATTTATGCTTATTTCTGTTACTTGTGACATTTTCATGGCTAAAGTCTTATTATACTGTATTCAGCACAAACTCTGCTACAGTAATATGTCAGCAGCATGTATGTAAAAGTTTTTAGTTTTGAGATAATGACGTTTATGTGAGGTTTGTGAAAAAGCAAAAAAAAATTGTCACTGAAATAAGGCCATGAAACCCATACTAATTATTTCTTCACAAGACTCTTGATTATTGTTTCACACCTGAGAAAGACAAAGACCCTCCCATAATGGCCCTTTTAGGTGCTATCAGGCCCTATCATTACAAGGAGCCTTGCACAAAGAATGAGGAGATTTTAAAAAGAATGGCTTTTAGATTGTTTGGATTTATTTACAACACAACATAATCCAAAGATACACAACAAATGAAAAAAAAGCACATTAGTAAACACACTGATCTAAAGACTGAGGCTTGAACAGTCACACAACTTTGTCCCATTCATGAAACATAGTACATACCTGTCATTTCCAAGGTGTTTGATTTTTCATTTTACCATGTTGAAATAAAAATAAAAAACACCAGCTGTGAACTTGCTGATACCAAGAGAAACTATAAGGCTGCACGATTTTGAGAATACATTTTTTGATTTTTCTGGTGACACTAAAACACTAACACTTTCAGCATCAATCTCACGCTCTCACGCACACGCAAGAAATGTCACGCCAAAATCCATTTTTCTCCCCTCTCAATCCGTTAATTTTCTGCTGATGACTAGACCACAACGTATTAACCCTCTGGGGTCTGAGGTGTTTTCGGGGTCCTTGAGATGTTTTGGCATGCTCTAACATTTGTGCTTTTTTCAGTTGCTTATAAACATTTTAATGGCACAGGTGAAAATACACTCTATATAGCACACACAGGGCTACCATAATATGTGAGCAACATGTATATACATTGTATGTACTTTGAGAGAATATTGTTTATGCGTGGTTATTGAAAAAACTAAAAAATAAAGTTTCTAATATAAGGCCACAAATAACATACTAAATATCTGTCCACAAGACTTTTGACTAGTGGATCTTGTCGCCTAGAGTTTTTGCTTCAAATTGATCTGAAAATCATTCTGCCTAATCATTCACATAAAACAATAGATTGTTTTAAATTGTGAAAAACATTTTTTTGTTTGCAAAGGCAATATGCGGATGGGCGGAATGGCCCAACCCCCTCATGAATAATTAGGCAGTTCTCACCTGAGCAGACTGCATACTAATGAGCCTTACAAGAAAGAATGCAAGGACAATATATATATATATGAAAAAAATAATATTTACACACACACACACACACACACACATATATATATATATATATATATATATATATACAAACAATCAAAATATAAATGAATTTTATTTTTAGTCACACCTTTTAGCCATCCACATACCATTTTTAGCCATCCACCGCGGTAAAAATAAACCAGTCGCATTTCAAAGTCGTTCGCGAAATGACCGCCAGGTGGCGCAAAGGGACATTTAGCAAAACGTAAGTGGGGCTAATGTCTATTAACAGTAGCCTAGGGATGAAATACTACAAGTTATGGTAATTTTCAAATAAGCCTACAACAAATTGTTGGTCATACAGATAAGATATAATCTTTTAAAACTGTAAAAGGCTAAAGTAGGCCTACACTCACAGGCTAAAGACAAAACGTTTTCTCACTCATGTGAGAATCAAACGTTTGGATATTTCTCAGTAAGAAAATTCATACCCGAGCGGTAGAACTTACGGTTCATCATCAAGATGACACGGGTTCAAATCCCGCACAAACATGGTCTGCTGTAAATTTTATATTTATTATTGCAGAGAGATTTGTCTAGCTCTAAAACTCTGTTACACCATACAGTTTTTTTTTTGCTTATATTTATAAAATACAATTATCATGCATTTCCATTTTACACTAAGGAACAAAATAGTATCCAACAGAACGACTTTGCATCTGTATAATAATAGGCTACCAATCGTAATTTCAAAAGCAGTTCTGTAAAAAAATAAATTATTTATAGCCTATGTATATATATATAGGCTATATATTTTTTTTTTTATTATTCCAGGCTCTCACGCCACTCCCGATTTCTCACGCTGAAGTGCCAACCCGGTCGGTCAAATTCCTGAAAGATATAGTTTATCTATAGATCTACCTGTTGAGCCACTCGTGATCGACTAGTTATACCGCAAATTAGTTCAAATATCCCGTAATCTATCTAGAGCGAGCATGCATGCGAGACAGATATTGTGCTCCAAACCGTGCGCGCGCATGGCAGAGAGGTCTGTTCCCTACAACCTAGAGTTTTTAAAAACATGGTTTTAAGTAAAGTGTGATTTGCCAGGGGGGACTTGGATTTCCTTCTGGTCTAAACATCCCTGCTTCTGCTGAATTATTTGAATCCCCACACCCCTCCCTCCACAGCTAATCAATGCTATAGGCTACTTCACCAATATCAAATATATCAAATAGAGATATGCAACAGGCACGTTTAAACGACAAACAATAAAATCAAAACCAGCGTTTCAGTTGTTCATTAGTTCCAGTGGCCCTAATGCATGCACGGCTTTTCAAAATTTCACAAAGCGTGTTGAGATTATTTTGAATGAAATATTGAAGTTTATAATTAAGTGTTTTGGCACACCACGCCGAGTGGCCCTATGCATTTTTCTAAAGTCGGGTTTTATTCTGGCATGGTGAGTTAGTGTTCTACAAACGCGGCGGCGCGTTCATTTAGATTAATTTATTTTTCTCATTATTACAGCTAAAATAACTTAATAGGCGACTCCGTAATTTTTTGGTCATACAGATAAGAGTAGAGTAGCTTACATCGTTCAAAACTGTAAACTTGTATTAATATTAGGCTAACGACAAAAACAGTATATCTGTCGTCTCTGTCTCCGGGAACTGCGCGTCACAAAAATGAACCGAAAGCCACTTCAGCTCAGTCACGATAAGAAATCGGCTCTGTCTAAAGCCTTTAAATGTCTAAATATTTAGGCTAATAAATGTTATCTGATTATATAGGCTAATCCATACGAAAACGAGAGGTACAGAGGATCTACTCAAACATGTAATGTAAGCGCTTCCCAATGAGAAAATGACAAGACAAGGGTAAAAATCTCGCTCTAATTATATGTAGGCTAAATCGCCCTGAATTAAAATGCAAAAACAGATCAAATAATGTATTTGTCGAAATGTTCCGATATTGTTTCATTTAAGTTCATAATTATTCTATAAATGTTATTTAATTTAGCAGCATTACCACGAAGCACCGTGGTTCGATATTTATTTGAATAATACAAAATAAAATAAAAACTTAATTCACAAATTGCATGCCTGGTTGTAAGGATCCAAAGATCCCTGTAGACTTTAATATTGAGTTGAACATTTTGTTCATGACAACAAATTAACATGCGTTTTTTCAGATTATATTTAGTTTTGCTTGGAAAAAGCTGCCCCAAACCAGTTTTATTTCATCAATTATTGAAATAATGAAATATTTAGTAATAAACTTTTATGACAGAAATATCACTAGGCTATACATGTAACTTAAATCATTTAATTCCTTCATTATCAACACTGTCTAGAATAGCGATTTAAGTGTGAATTGCGGCTTCTCTTTGTGTTAAGTCAGCCTCAGACTCCGATAGCCGGTGGGGGGTTGGAGGGACAGTTGCTGGACAAAGGTGTTAATGTTCCTCTTTCATATGGAGAGTGTCGGATAGCCAGCCTGATGAGCAGGCAAAATTATTGTAGGGATAAATCTGTGTCCAAATGTAGGCCCCATATCTTATTAAATTATAAATATTGTAGTTTATTTATTGTAGCCTATTTAAAGTTTTTTTCACACAAAATTTCAATTGAAGTTATTGTAAGGTGAATTCAACAAGGCATGCTGTGTCTTTGAAGCAACAATTAAAGGCTAAATAATTTTTTCGTGATTTGTATGGCTGACACGCAGTGACATATACAGTATTATCAGCTGTATGATGTGTTTTTACCCTGAAATGTTTAATTTCGAGAGAGACCCGGCGCGTGCAGCGAGGGAGACTAAATAAACTTGTTAAAAAGAGATCCAGTGCGAGAGAGGCAAAGAAAAACGCATGTTTTTAATTTAATTATGTTTCTTTGGACAATTTTCGTTTTGTACTGTTTTAATTGTTTAATTTAGCTGTAATTTCTTTGGCAATATAAATTTAAAATGTCGCAAGAATAAGATTAGCCTAGTGTTTCTTATTTTGCATCGCAAAAGAAATAAACTCTAAACCCGATGCAACCGTTTTAAATTTTAAAAAACTGTCCCGACACTTTATTTAAACCTTGAAATGTTCGAACTTCGTTTCAAACTTAAGTAATTTTAGTGTTCTTTTACATTACACAATAATTTAGCAGACTAAAGACGAGCTTCTTCATTTTCATTTTCTGATGCAATCGGCTGACAATCTTCCTTCATCAGTTTATGTCCTTTGTGCAGCGGCTGCGGTTCTACAGGAATGTAGCAAATTTATGTTGTAATGATAATTAAACAAAACTCTTGACTTTAAATAAGTAAACAGTTATAAACAGTTACCTATTTAAGCATCAAGGTGGTAAAATATAAACGCTGTAGGGCAACATCGATTAACAACATGTATGCTACATTGAGATTCGATCTCGGGTCGAATGAAGCTCCTCGAAGCTTGTGTCGTTGCGTTAACCACTGAGCTACCGTCTGTACGCTGTTAAAGTTGTAAAGCCTCATTGATGTGGCCTAAATGTTTTTATTGCAATGTTTTATGTTGAAATGTTTTCATTATTTATTCAATTACATTTCAGTAGCCTAATTTCAGTATTGTGATTATGAATTATTTTAACTACGTTTCACTTGTTGAATTCTTCTGCTACCAGCTTTCAATCGCTCTGAATCAGCGCGGTGCGGCAGCAGATTACGCATTAGAGAGAATAAACCGGAATAAACAAACACTTTTCAGAGTCTATGATTGTAGCGCCTCTTAGCGGTAAAAGGCAGCAAATACACCACACATTTTACCGCCGCGGTGGAACGGCTGATGTGGGCGTTGTCATGGCTTGCCTCGACATTTGCGTTTGAATAGCGCGCGTCCTCCGTGGGCGTGTCAGATTAACGCGTAATGAAGTGTAATGAGCTGGGGAAAAAAATACTGACAGCACTCTTTTTTCATACAGATTGCATAAACTGAGAATATTTATTTTTTATATAAATTACTTCATTTAAAAGAAGAGAATTCAAACTTCATAAAGAAAAATCTCTCGTGCCTGTGTGACAAGTAATCGCGGAGTTACAGTTAATCTTAGGACGCGTTTCAGAATGGACTTCACTGACAGAGAGAACGCAGAACTCGCATCATGTTTATTTTTCTTTATTAGGCGAAAAGCACAACACTTTGTTTTTATTGTGAGTATCCACAAAAAAAATACAAACTTAACAGGATCGAATGATGTACAACACTTATATGTAAGATCAAAATCAACAGAGTAATTTGAGTCTCTTTTGCACTGATAAGGAAAAAAGTGAGCTGGTATCGCCGGCGAGACCGCTGACCCCAGAGGGTTAATGACAGGAGAGGAGTTTAGCCCGCAGCTGTAACATCTGCCTACAGCGTTCTCACGGCAGTATTCTCCGATTCGCTGAAAACCTTGCACCTGATACAGTAGGTAGCCAACCAGAATGCCTATTACCGGTAAAAAAAAAAACAGTCGCATTTCAAAGTCGTTCGCGAAATGACCGCCAGGGGGCGCAAAGGGACATTTAGCGAAAGCAAACCGTAATTATGTAAAAGTAGCCTACATTTTAAATAGAATATAACAAACTTTTAGAGCAGAACATTTTATGAATCAAAAGTTAAAATAGGCCTATCTCGCAGTCAGTGAAAATAAATTAGGTGCAATCAATGACGCTAAGCTATTGAGGAATAGAAGATTGAAGAGCGCTTCTCTCGCGTGCGCGCACAGTGACTGCTGAACAACCGAACTTCTGGGTATTTCTCAGTGAGAGAAGTTGTGGTCGAGTGGTAGAATTTAAGGTTAAATAATTTTGATGACCCGGGTTCAAATCCCGAATAAACATGGTATTTATTCCAACATATTGATTTACGTTTTCAAAAGCAGTTCTGTTAAAAAAATAGAAAATAAAAAATAACCGCAGCACCCGAGACGCGCTCTCTACTCCTCACCACGGCGCGTCTCGGGTGCTGCGGTTATCACTCCGCCCAAGTAGCAGTACTTCGCCTTCAGACATTATAGTTCCCAGTATTTATACGGTTAAAATATGTCTGTGTCTCATGTGACTTTGTTTTTTGTACACTCTGTGACTATACAAATCACAACATGTAAATAGGAAAATGTTTGCATTATTTTGTTACTTATTTGGATTAGTATGCTAGCTGCAACCATTTACATCCAGTCTTTGTGCTAAGCTAGGCTAGCGGTGGGTGCGTCAAACAGACTTATAGCACGCACGGAGATGAAAAAGGTATGTATGGACTTATCTAACTCTGGGGGATAAGGTGAATAGGCTAAAGTCCCAAAAAGTCGGAGTGTTCCTTTAAAAACACCTAAACTAAGCAAGGTGCGATTTGCCGGTGGGGGATTTCCCCCCTCCGCAGTAATCAATGCTATAGGCCTACCCTAAATAGACCATATCAAATATAGGCCTATATATATTTTTAAATATAGCCTACAACACGCACGTTTAAACAACAAACAATAAAATCTGAACCAGCGCTTCTACTCCAGGGCTGCATTTCCCAAAAACATTGTAAGCCTAAGTTGATCGTAAAAACGATCGTACGACTGATCTTAATATTATGGTCTGTTTCCCAAAAGCATCGTAACTTAAGTAGCACTTGAAAATCTTCGTAGAACTACGAGTGCTCTGGAGTAATCGTAAATCCCCAAGTGCATCGTAAGAAGACTGAGGTCCCCTGCAGGACAACCGGCAGATTACACTTTTATCTAGATTTAACAGATTACACTGCAACGTAAGAATAAGGTTTTGATTGTACTTTATTGTACACTTTGTTGTACTCATGTTTTGTTTAAATGAATAAATGAAATAATTAAAAAGGGAAGACAAATAGAAATACACATCTAAATTAAACGGATGAACAACAACAAAAAAATCATAAAATAAGTAATCTGGGAAATATGCTTTAAAGAGCGGGCAAAATAGGGATGAATTAAAAAAATGTGTCAATGACTTGCTAACGTGCACGAAAACCAGCCATGTATTGGACATTTCTTGCGGAGCTCCTTCCCTGATCTTTGAACACGGTTGCAGTTAGTTTGCAATGTGACAATGTCCTTCCAGATGTTTTGTTTTTCCTTATTTGTATGGTGTCCTTTAAATCTGTTAAAAATAAAATCTTTGTTTCCCTCTATCTCCTCTAGAAGGACATTCATTTTATCTTTTTGAAAGGTCTCTTCTCTTGTTTTTTTGTTTTTGTTCAGCCATTTTGTCAGCCTGTATAGGTGCTTTATATCCATATAGACTTGTCTTGATTTCTAATCCACAACAAATGACGATTATTAGGTTAAACGTTCAGAATGCGATTCCTTATAAGGTTATATTTCAGCACTTCGCGAATGGACAGTGGCGCTTAAGTAGCACGTAGAACGCGTTCTTTTGCTGCGAGCGTTCGTAACCTTGCACGTAGAGAGCGCTCTTAAGAGCTAAGATACATCGTTATCGGGAAACCCGGCCCAGGATCGTAACTGAAACACACTGCATGTTATCTCTCAATACAGGAGCAGAAGCGCTGGCTCAGATTTAATTGTTTGTTGTTTAAACGTGCATGTTGTAGGCTATATTTAAAAAATATATATATTTGATATGGTCTATTTAGGGTAGGCCTATAGCATTGATTACTGTGGAGGGGGGAAATCCCCCACCGGCAAATAAATCAAATGAACGCCCCGCCGCGTTTGTCGAACACTAGGCCTACTCAACATGCCAGAATAAAACCCGATTTAAGAAAAATGCATAGGGCCACTCGGCTTGCTGTGCCAAAACACTTAATTATAAACTTCAATATTTCATTCAAAATAATCTAAAAATAATAATAATTAAAAAAATCTTTAAATCCTTACTTGTCAGGTTTATGCTACTCTGAGTGTTTGAACTTTGTATTTTGAGCACTTCTTGCGTTGTTTTTGCCTCTTCACGATGACTCGTTTGGTTTAGTCCTCAGATGTAAGTCGCTTTGGATAAAAGCATCTGCTAAATGACTATTTGTAAATTTAAATTGAAGTGTTCAATCCAGTTGCTAGTTTTAGAATGTTTGAGTAAGGGGGACTAAATAAACTTGCTAAGAGATCCAGCGCGAGAGAGGCAAAACTCATGTTTTTAATTTGTTGCTTTGGACTATTTTCGGTTTGTACTGTTTTACTCGTTTAATTTATCTGCAATTTATTTGGCAATACAAATTTAAAATGTCGCAAGAATAAGATTGTTTCTTATTTTGCATCGCAAAGTCAATAGGCTGAAGTCAAAATGCAACCCTGCTTTATATAAAAAAAAAAAACTGTGCCGACTCTTTATTTAAACCTTGAATTGTTCGATTGGGTTTCAAACTTAAGTAATTTTAGTGTTTTTTACATTACACAATAATTTAGCAGACTAAAGACAAGCTTCTTCATTTTCATTTTCTGACGCAATCGGCGGACAATCTACCTTCATCAGTTTTGTCATCTGTGCAGCGGCTCTACAGGAATGTAGCAAATTTATGTTGTAATGTGCCATTGATAATTAAACAAAACGCTTGGCTTTTAACAAATAAACAGTTAATAAACTCGCTAATAAACAGTTACCTATTTAAGCATCAAGAACAGTAAAACATTAATGCTGTCGGCCAACGTCATGTTATATTGAGATTCGATCTCGGGTCTCTTAAAGCTCTGTGTCGTTGCATTAACCTCAGAGCTACCGCCTAAACGCTGTTAAATTAACATTGTATGCTCTTCCAAAGCCTCATTGATGTAGCCTAATATGTTTCTATTGCAATGTTTTATGTTGAAATGTTTTCATTATTTAAATTGAATACATAATGAAAACATTTCAACATAAAACATTGCAATAGAAACATATTAGGCTACATCAAGTGACAAGGCACACCATTTTATAATCTGCTTACCTTGATTGTCATCCAAACGTGCATCAGTGGCTCCGACTCCGAACCTGTGCTCTGAACTCTCTCTGAACTTTTCACACGCAACTGACGTACAGTTGGTACCCAACCAGAATAATACATTTGGGGTGTATTTGTTGCCTTTTACCGCTAAGTGGCGCTACAATCACAGACCTTTAAAAGTGTGCGTTTATTCTCTCTATTGCATTGTTTTATGTTGAAATGTTTTCATTATTTATTCAATTTAATTTCAGTATTGTGATTATGAATTATTTTAACTACGTTCACTTGAATTCATCTGCTACCAGCTTTCAATCGCTCTTTGAATGAGCCGCGGTGCGGCGGCAGATTACGCAATAGAGAGAATAAACGCACACTTTTAAAAGTCTGTGATTGTAGCGCCTCTTAGCGGTAAAAGGCAACAAATACACCCCAAATTTTACCGCCGCGGCGGAACGGCGGCGGTAAAAGTATTATTCTGGTTGGGTACCAACAACTGTACGTCAGTTGCGTGTGAAAAGTTCAGAGAGAGTTCAGAGCACAGGTTCGGAGTCCATGGGCGTAGGTTTGGTCTCAGCTTTGGTGGGGAAAGCCCCCCCCCCCGCGCGAATTATTTTGTTGTAAGATAACAGTGCTTTAATGGCGATTTCCTTTGTCATTTCAAGCTGCTGGCAATACAGAATATCACAATACAGCAGTGAATCTACTTCATCTCATTAAATTGTATCCTGACCCCGACACCATCCTGTATACTGTCAATAAAGAGCTAGTATAACTGTATAATCTCAAAAATGCACTCTCAAAAAATAAAAACCTGAGACTGTGTAATGCTGAACAATCAAACATTTTATTTAACATAAATTATTATGTACATTAGTTTCCGTGCTGCACACCCCTAATTAATGCTCCTAACCTTGAAAGATTGCAGAAGCTAGGTTTAACTGTAACAATATCCTGGGTAACCAGGATCACCAGTTAATACTATTTTCCACAGTAGAATCTGCATTTGAAAGCCTGGTCAGTCACTACTACTGCTAGTCTGCTAGTTATTTGTGTGGCTAGTTAGTTTGCCTACTTACACTCTGCTTTATGAAAAAGCTTCGTATGTCCCTTTTCTTATTCTTGGGTGACATAGCTGATCTACAAAGTACAAAAAGTGGCAAAAAAACGGAATATTAAAATGTTTTACTCTGGCATTTGTATATGGCAGGCAGAGAGACAGCCCTGGTAACTTACCGTCGGCGTCGTCACGCGCGCACACACACACACACCCGCTCGCTGACAGTGAGTGCAAGCACAAAAAGTAGTCCCGGCCCGCGCGTGTAGCCTGCCTGTCAGATACCCCGCCGCCAATCAAATTACGGCGTATCTTGTACTATCGTCGTCCTGGCCGTTGGAATTGATCCAAATAGCAGCGCAAATATCAAAATAGCAGTTCAAAGGAGCTTGCTAAATATTGGTGGGGACAAATTTGTCATCTCAAAATACTGATTGGGACTAGTACCTAGCGTCCCCCCCTAAACCTACGCCCTTGTCGGAGTCGGAGCCCACTGATGCACGTTTGGATGACAATCAAGGTAAGCAGATTATAAAATGGTGTGCCTTGTCACTAGTGTGGTAGCCTTGCCTTATCAGTCTGTGTGCCGAGAGTACAGACGTCAACTATAGTTGCAAACGTCTGATGTGCGTTATGTGAGCTTGCTAATTGCTCAATAAAAATAGGCTCATGGTACAAATTACGTTTTGGCAAATCGGGCGAGTGGCATTTTAAAATTCCCTAAATTATCAAAGGTTGTCCAGATTGTGTTGAGCCTGCCACGCTCAAATGCGGATCCTAAGCGAACCTTTTCAATTATTGGCCTAAACAAGACTGACACCACAGACTGTCACTTGATGGCACCCTGTGATGGGAAGTTCGATCATTTTACTGACTCGCTTGTTCGATCTTGTTCATTAAAATGAACTAATCTCTTTTTAAATCATTTCGTTCATTTAAAGGGCTTTAAATGTTATACTTTTAACAGCCAAATTCCCCGAACACATCCACCTACGCAGTCTTTATCATATTCTGAATTAAGAAATCATTATAATGCAGTCAAAAATAATTAATATTTTTGAGAACATAAATAATTACTTTACCTTCCGAGTCTTTCGTTCATTTGTCACGTGACAGACGCAATGAACGGATTGTTCATGAACGGGTCGAACCCTGCTTCAGATCCAGAGCTCTTGCAGAGGCAGTGATCAGGCCGAACTGCCACTGTGGCATATATAGCAGGCCTAATTTGTGCAACTTGTGTGTTGTGGTTTTCCCTTTTGTTTTGAGATTTCTTATTGTTTAGATGTTGTTGTTTTACATGTTTGTTATTTGCCATTTAAATCACCTCTATCTTTATTTTTTTTATGGTGCAATCAATAAATTAATTGTACATTTAAAAAAAAAAAAGTCCATTCTATTTTTCTTGTTGTTGTTGTTGTTGCATAAATCAGGGTTTATACTAAGTAAAAAAGGACTGACATTTTTTAAATTAGGGTTACCAAAAAATTTCTCCGCGCGCGCACTGAAATTTTACAGTCTCACTCCAGCCAAAGTCCCAAAGTTGGCAACCCTGATATATATTTATAAATACACACATATCTACATTTGAGCAGATATCCACAAACACACAGTAAACACAGGTCTAAACATTATAATATTCACTATATTAGAGTAAACACTCATACTAGCCTACTTTTATATTCTGCTGTGATTTATAATCGAACATAAAAACATCCTTGTGTCATACATCTACATAAATTTACCATTGAAAGGTTGCCTACCTTTTCATAGTTCATATTTCAACATGTTTCTGTCTATATAGCCTATATATATATATATATATATGCCAAATAGCTTGTTTTCATATGACGTCACGCCACTGCGTTGCCATGGCGCGAAATGCAAATGGAGGGCAGAAAGTGATTTTTTTATATTTAGAAAGCCCTATAACAAACTCAAAATGCCTATGTTTTGCGTCGTTTATGGTTGCTTAAATCGATCAAACCACGAGGAGTTTTTATCCTGTACCAAAAGTTGTTGTTCATAAGGGGGAAAAATGGAAGAAATTGACCGAATAACTCCGGGAAAACGGCTTGCAAACCTGCATCTGCGGTCGGGAGGAGCGTAGTGGGAAAATGCCCGTGTGTGCAGTGATCACTTCATCAAAGCGGAGTTAATACAACTTAAGTGAAAGTATGTCTGTAAGACGAGGTAGTTGCTGATATCTACCGCCTCGATGGCAGGAAAATCTTTCAATTCAGTTGAAAAATCGCTCCTCTTCATAACGTAAGGATCATGTCCAACATAGGTTTGATTTTTTGTTTATATCTTTCTCTTGTAATAGCGTGTAAAGTAGTACAGTACGGACTTTCCTCCATTGTGCTCTTCACTCCCTGCCCTGCTCCATCTGAATTTCGCGCGTCATCACGTGACTGAAACCCAGCTATATATATATATATATATATATATAGTCTGGCACCAGTTTAACTAGTGGCTACAATGTAAGGTTTATGCAACAATAACTATTATGAGTGGACATTTCTTACCTTAAAAAATCTCTCTCATCTTCAAATCGTGTTCTTCTGAGGAAATTCAAGGCACAGCACAAACACAGTCTTCCAAACTCGATGAAAAGCAGATGAGTATGTTACTGAAGTCACTGATTCTTCGTTTATGAGGTGATGCGGGCGTGCTCAGCGCAGATGGGAGTTTTACTTACTCAAACATGTTCTGAGGGGAGAAAGGAAAATTATTGGTTTACAGCTTCAACCAATGAAACTGAAGCAAAGGCGGGGTCAAGACGTTTGAACGTGCGGATTACTGATGGGAGTCTTTTCAAATCTCACCCACTGTTTTCAGTAAAACCTTCTGCTTTGCAGTTGATTTTGTACACTGATGAAATTGAGATATGCAATCCCCTGGGGTCACACGCTTCTGTACATAAATTACTGATGGTTTATTATACTTTAGGAAATATAGACCCCAAGTTTAGGTCAAAGCTTGCAGCAATCCGACTCCTTGCTATAGCAAAAGCTAAGGATATTGATGACTGTGGTGTTGATGTTGTGTTGCAAAGAATTACTGAAGACTTACAGCTGCTTTATAATGGTGTCAAAATCCAAACACAGAATGGTGAAATGGATTTATGTGGTGCTGAAGTTTCAGTATGTGGTGACACACTTGCACAACACAAGCTTGCTGGTTTCAAGGAAGGAGTTGGTTTTGTCTACAGTAAGTGTAGGCATTGCGAATGTACCTTTGAAGAAATGCAAAGGAATTTTGACGAAAAAAGTTTCACCAAAAGGACGCTGGAAAAACACCTTAGACAGTGCCTTGAAATAGAAAGGGCTGGCACAGAATTCTTGAAATCAGCTCTCAAAACCACCTATGGAATTAACAGAAGAAGCAAGTCCAGCCTTTGACCTTATTGAGCAAACGCCACAGGATATAATGCACATCATTCTTGAGGGTGTTGCACCCATGGAAATTAAATATGGGTAACACTTTATTTTAAGGTGCTTGTAATAAGCAGTAATTAACAGTTAATAAGACACTTATAAGACCTTATAAGATGCATATAAGATGCATATAAGCATTAACTAATTATAATAAATAAATTAAATTAAATAATAAATTTCTCAAGTATCAATACATTGCACTTTTAGAACAGCCGAACAAACATAAATGGTAACACAAACTCCCAGTCCCTTAAAAATTTACCTTCCCAAGAGGGAGTAGTTTCCCTGATCTCTTCAGGGCCTGGACCTTTAATTAACCCTTATATGAAGTAATTAATGCTTATATGCATCTTATAAGGTCTTATAAGTGTCTTATTAACTGTTAATTACTGATTATTACAAGCACCTTAAAATAAAGTGTTACCTAAATATGTGTTGAAATACCTTGTTCTTTCTGGACAGATGGAGTTGGACATGTTCAATTCAGCCATGCAGAATTTTCCTTATTCATCAATAGACATACGGGACAAACCATGTCCAATCAGTGTCAATACTTTGGCATCTAATGATAACAAACTTAAACAGACGTCTGGTCAAATGGTAGTATTGTTGAAAATCATGCCGTTTCTGTTAAATGGTATTGAAAAGAATGAATATGTTCAGTTTGTTTTGGACTTAATTGAGATAGTTCAGATACTTTTTGCTCCTGTTTTATCTGTGCAAAGTGTATTAAGACTGAAAACAATGATTGCACTGCATCTGATAAAGTTTAAGCAACTTTTTCCTGAGAACAATGTAATTCCTAAGCAACATTACATGCTACATCTCCCTGCTCAAATTCTTTCTCTAGGCCCTTTAATAAGGCATATGTGCATGAGATTTGAGTCAAAACATTGTTTTTTCAAGCAGTGGTCATCGAAATTGAATTACAAAAATGTCTGCAAGTCACTTGCAAACCGTAATCAACTTTTTGAAAGTTGTCAAAATGAACTTGGTTCTGAGCATCCTATTTTTGTACATGAGAAGGAATTGGGACCTGTTTCAGAAGTGACAAATATGGAGTACATTACAGCAAAGATTAGAGATTTTTTTGGAATTGATGGCATTCAACATGCAGTTGCAGTGAAGTGGCTAATTCTTAATGGTAACAAGTACATCAGAGAAAAGTCTCTGATAATCATCAGTGCAAATGGGAAAGTGCCTGTCTTTGGACTTATAAAGAACATTTATGTTGTAAACTCTTTACTATATTGTTTTGAATATCAGCTTTATGAGACTCTGGATTTGAATAGAGATCTACTAGCGTATGAAGTATCTGTACCTAATCTAGCCCAGGCAACAGAGTTTATAGATGCTGAAAAGCTGATTGATCATACATCTTATAATTAGTGCTGGGCAAGTTAACGCGTTATTATCGCGTTAACGCATTTATTAATTAATGCCGACAATTTTTTTATCGCACGTTAACGCAGTTTTTTTTTAATTATTATTATTTTGAAAGTCCGTTGCTCACTGCCTCTGAATACATACAGACTAACACAGGAGGGGTGGAATGTTGATTAGTACTGGCTTGGTTTGGGCGTCATCACGCGTCTCAACCAATGAGAGCATTTGTGGTGAGCCTTGACTTCTGCAGCGCGGAACATAAAGCATCTGATGCGGACAGAAAAATGGAAAAAGGTACCGAACTCTTAAATGGACATTTTCATTTAAAATCTCTTCCGGACGGCAGAGATGATAGAAGCAAAGTTATTTGTAACCACTGCAAAGCTGAATTTTCTTATCATCGGAGTACTTCGAGTCTGAAGTATCACTCAAATGCAGTTCACACTGTTGATGCCAGCAAATCACCCACCCAAAAAAACAGTGAAGGGAGGCTTCGGCAGACTACGCTGGATGCAGCGTGTGGGAGAACTATAGATAAACAAAAGAAATACAAGCTAACAAATGCCATAGCGAAGTGGGTAGCCACAAACTGCAGGCCGATTAGTATTGTGGAAGATGTCGGTCTGAAGAACGTTCTTAGGATCGCAACGAATGACTGCACGTATGAGCCTCCCACAAGACGCACCATCACACGAAGAATTCATGAATTGTATGAAAAGGAGAGGACTACAAAGGCAACGGCGTTACAATGTGCACCAACTGTTGCCCTCACCGGAGACTACTGGACATCGCTGGGCAACCATAATTACCTCGGAGTTACAGTGCATTACATTGATGAACAGTGGGAACTCCAATCACATGCTCTGACAGTAATGAAAACGCAAGATAGACATTATGCTGAAACGTGCGCTGAACATTTTATTCACGTTGCACAGCAGTGGAACGTTTCAAATAAAGTCAGCACACTTAGCACAGATAGTGCAAGAAATATGATCGCTGCTGCGAGACATCTGCCTTTTGAACACGTCCCCTGCGTCGCGCACAGTCTCCAGCGTTCTGTCACAGTATCTCTGCACAACAGTGCGTTTGACAATGTCCTGGCCAAATGCAGAAAAGTTGTGGGCCATTTCAAACACAGTCCAGCGAGTGCTGCAGAATTAGAACAAAAACAAATTGAACATGAACACAAGAAGGAGTCGCTTATACAAGACATTCCAACCAGATGGAATTCGACTCTGGACATGATAAAAAGTGTCCGCAGAAACGAACAACCGCTGAGAGATGTCCTCACCACACACAACACCAAGATCGCCATGCCAACTACAGCTGAAATGGACAAACTACAGAGGTTGGAAATGCTACTGGAGCCCTGCAGGTATATTTTACGTCATATATTTCTCACTGTCCTGTCTGAGTGCATGTGAGAGAGAAATAGTGAGTGTGTGTGTGTGTGTGTGTGTGTGTGTGTGTGTGTGGTGTGTGTGTGTGTGTAAATATAGGATGAATTGTGTGTGTGTGTGTGTGTGTGTGTAAATATAGCATGAAGTGTGTGTGTGTGTGTGTGTGTGTGTGTGTGTGTGTGTGTGTGTGTGTGTAAATTATAGCATGAATATGTAGAGGACATTTTTATAAGCGAATGCAAAATATTTGGGTTAAATGGGTTTTGATTTTTTAGCAGGTATGTGACTGAACTTCTGGGAGGAGAAAAGTATGTTTCATGCTCTGTGGTTCTGCCTGCTTTATGCCATCTCTTTCGGGTGATGGAGAGCTCAGACGATGACCCTGCCTATGTGGTCAAATTCAAGACTACATTCAGAACTGACCTGGAGACACGCAAGAAAAATGCCAACATTGCATATCTGAAGATTGCTACCGCATTGGACCCGAGATTCAAGGACCTCAAGTGTATACCCAGAGCTGAGAGAAGTGAGGTGTGGGCCTCAGTCACTAACTTACTCAAGGAACAGAGGGTTGTTGCAGAGAAACCTGTGGAAGCAACAACAGCAAAGCCAACAAAGAGAAAGTTTGCCCTATTGGCTGCTTCATCAGAGTCTGATTCTGAACACGAGGAAGACTCAGTTGAGAACAGTGTGCGTCGATACAGAGCAGAGCCCACCATCAGTACAGAGGCCTGTCCGTTACAGTGGTGGTCCAAACATGCAGGCTCACACAGCAGGCAGGCCTCCATTGCACAGAAGTACTTGGCCACACCTGCAACATCTGTACCCTGTGAAAGGTTGTTTTCTGTTGCTGGTCATATCGTACAGAAGAAGAGAGTTTCTTTATCATCTGAAAATGTTAATGACCTTGTGTGTCTTAGCAACTGGCTTGGTGCAGATGTGTAAGTAAATGTAAAGTTGGAGGAATGGATAAATGCAGTTAATTTTGTCATTGTATAAGTACTCAACCTGTATCACTGAAAGTGTTTTTTTTTCAGTTGTTTTTTTTACTAAGATTCTCCAAAGGAGAATGCTGTAACTTTTTTATATATATATATAATATATAACAAACTAAACAACATGTTAATGCCCTGGCAGTGGCAAATAGTTTTGCTTCTATTTAATTTGATTACATGAATGTTTAAGTTAAGATTTACTAGAAATATTTTAACTGCTACTAACTTTAACTGCTATAAAAAAGGACCTTATTTGTTTGAAGTGTTTGAAAACCAAATGTTATTGCACTTAATGTTATTGCACTTGTTCATAGCAGTACTTTTCAAATAAAAGTATTACGCAATACACTACTTTTGAATTCATTATTGAATTTTGTGCATACTGCGATTAATCGCGATTAAAAAATTAATCGTTGCCCAGCACTACTTATAATCTAATCAGTTTCAAAAACAGTGCATATGTTTTGACAAAATATAACCTTGATGATGTTATTGCTCTTAAAACTGGCTAATTAAACATACTGAATGAGGTTTGGAAGGAGTGTGTTGACTTGACTTTGATTCTTTTGATTTTTTACTGGGTTGTAAATGTGTTGATGTTGACATAAAACCAGTATTTGTAATAAATAATGTTAATTAACAAGTCCTGAGTGTGATTGAGCATTTTTTACTGGGCAACCTTAAAACAAGTTCTTAAAGCTAAAAAAAAAGTATTTTAAGACACACGGCTGGCCTAAAACGATGCCTCTCACATTAATTTAGCTTGATTTATAGGTAAAATAATTAACTTTAAGATTTACTAACCAAGTAAGAAAAAAAAGCTCTTAAAACCATCTGAATAATCTTACAAAATCTGATCTTACATAGTATTTTATTCTCAAAACAAGATCAATAAGATTTAACGGCTAGATATAAGATTGCAAGTTTTTTGACGTGTAGTAGCCTACCTGAATTTGGACTTGTGAGGAACATATTTGTCATAAATTCATCTTTGTATGGTTTTGAGTGTCAGATGTTCAGTACAGTCTGTTTTGACAGAGACTACATGTCTTATAAAATTGAGGTTCCCAACCTGGCAGAGGCAACTGAACTGGTAAATGCAGACAACCTTGTAGACTTCACACCATATTACAGTTTCAGTCACAGGGACATTACATATTACAAACTGTAATATTCACACCATATTACAGTTTCAGTCACAGGGACATTACATATGGACAGCAGTCACTCGGTGAGAACGTCAAGAGCGCGTAAGTTGTTTTTTCTTAATATCCAGTTCTCCTGTTGCTCTGCTTACCATTTGTCAAGTAAGTAGGGCTATTTTCGATTCTTTGCTTCTTTGTAATTTTTATCTTCACTAAATATCTTTATTTTAATTAGTCGCGTTCCTATTTTGAATATCTGCCGTCTTAAGGGTTGGAGTCTGTTTGTTATTGTAGCACTTAAGTATTGCTGTTCATAACAGCTAGTTTCGATTTGGGCCATTGTCGGGATACTTGCTTTCGCTGTGCTAATTGCAAGGACTACCACAGCTGTCCTCACTCAGACGATTGATAGCATTATTTCTATGTAGTGTGCGCGCTGTCGCGGAAGCGTCAGCGGAAGCATTCAGCTCTCGTGTTCAGCTCTCGTGTGAAGACCGACTCGGGTAAAGACCTGCGACTCTACCTGCGCGACTCCACCGAGCAAGGACACCTGCAAGGCACTTAAAGTATCTTCTTCACCCTTTCCTTTCCTACCTTTATCTTATTTCCCATTATCATTATGTGCTTTCAATACATTCCTGTTGTCTCTCGACAACGCTCTCTCACCACGCACAGAAGGCAGCGCAATACTGCTTATCTGCGCCCGTTTCTCTCATCCTCACACTCACCTCTCACTCTTTCTGTGGGTCTATGGAATTGTCAATCAGCAGTCAATAAAGCTGACTTCATTCCAGCCTTTGCATCTCATTCTACTCTTAATATCTTGGGCTTGACTGAGACCTGGATCCGTCCAGAAGACTCAGCAACCCCTGCTGCTCTCTCTAACAACTTCTCTTTCTCTCACACACCTCGCCAGTCCGGGAGGGGTGGGGGCACTGGTCTTCTAATTTCTAACAATTGGAAATATTCACCTCTCTCTTCTCTATGCAATAACAACTCATTTGAATATCATGCTATTACACTTACAACTCCCATGAAGATCCATATTGTAGTTATTTATCGTCCCCCAGGTCAACTAGGAAACTTTGTAGAGGAGCTGGATGTGTTGCTGTCCTCTTTCCCTCAGGATGGCATCCCACTTGTAGTCTTTGGCGATTTCAACATTCACCTAGCGAAGCCGTATGCAACAGACTTCATCTCTCTCCTAGCCTCTTTCGATCTCAAACGGCTCATCACCACCGGTACTCACAAGTCAGGCAACCAACTGGACCTGGTTTACACACGCAACTGTATCACAGACAACATTTTGGTGAAACCTCTCCAAGTTTCAGATCATTTCCTCATTACTTTCAATCTACAACTCACTACCCATGCTCCACCAACCTCCCCACCATTTACTTTCAGACGAAACCTGCGCTCACTTTCTCCATCCCATCTTTCCTCTGCTGTGTCATCTTCTCTTCCCTCACCCTCACATTTCTCATCTCTGGATGTGAATACTGCAACGGATACTTTATGCTCCATCCTAACCTCTTCTTTAGACAATATCTGCCCTCTCTCCTCTAGGCCAGCACGCACCACTCCCTCTAACCCCTGGTTATCTGAGGTTCTTCGTGAACACCGGACCAAGCTCAGGGCAGCGGAGAGGAAATGGCGCAAATCAAAAGACACATCTGACCTCAGTAGGTATCAATCTCTGCTCTCTGCCTTCTCTGTTGACGTTCACGCCGCAAAATCTTCATATTTCCACAACAAGATCAACAGCGCCTCTAACACACGTTCACTGTTCAAGACATTCAATTCTCTCCTCTGTCCACCTCCACCACCACCCACCTCCTCTTTAACTGCTGATGACTTTGCTAACTTCTTCACTAACAAAACTACCACTATCAGCAGTCAGTTCTCAGCACAGGAACCCAGACTAACCTCTCCCACAGCCAATAACCTTCTCTCCTCCTTCACTCCACTAACCGAGGAAGAAGTATCTAAACTTCTCCTCTCCAGTCATCCTACCACCTGCCCTCTAGACCCCATCCCCTCACACCTTCTACAAGCCATCTCTCCCACACTTCTACCAGCTCTCACACACATTATCAACTTATCCCTCCACACTGGCATTTTCCCTACAGCATTTAAGCAGGCTCGGGTAACCCCTCTGCTTAAAAAATCAACATTAAACACATCACTTCTAGAGAATTACAGACCTGTCTCTCTCCTACCATTCATTGCAAAAACACTTGAACGAGTTGCTTTTAACCAAGTATCATCCTTCCTGTCTCTGAACAACCAGCTGGATGTCAACCAATCTGGCTTCAAGAAAGGACATTCAACTGAGACTGCATTGCTGTCGGTCACGGAAGCCCTGCGGATCGCAAAAGCTGCTTCCAAATCATCAGTTCTCATTCTACTGGACCTGTCTGCTGCCTTCGACACTGTGAATCATCAGATCCTCTTGTCCGCCCTCTCATCACTAGGCATCACTGGAACCTCCCTCAACTGGTTTGAGTCCTATCTCACAGGTAGGTCTTTCAAGGTCACATGGAGAGGTGAGGTATCGAAAGCATATCAACTGACCACAGGCGTTCCTCAGGGTTCAGTTCTCGGACCGCTCCTCTTCTCCATTTACACCACATCACTGGGACCTATCATATAGGCACATGGTTTCTCTTACCATTGCTATGCTGATGACACCCAGCTCTACCTCTCATTTCAACCAGATGATCCCACAGTAGCTGTACGGATCTCAAGCTGTCTGGCGGACATCTCGGCATGGATGAAGGAACATCACCTGCAGCTCAACCTGGCAAAGACTGAGCTTCTCGTCCTCCCTGCCAATCCGTCTCTACAGCACGACCTCACTATCCAGGTAGATTCATCCTCAATCACCCCATCAAGGTCGGTCAGAAATCTTGGAGTAATCTTTGATGATCAGCTGACCTTCACAGACCACATTACAAAGACAGCTCGATCATGCAGGTTTGCTATGCACAACATCAGGAAGATCAGGCCTTTCCTAACTGAGCATGGAACACAACTTCTCGTCCAGGCCCTGGTCATTTCTAGGCTTGATTACTGCAATGCTCTTCTGGCTGGACTTCCATCATGTGCAACTAAACCTCTACAAATGATCCAGAATGCTGCAGCTCGCCTGGTCTTCAACGAGCCCAAAAGGGCCCACGTCACTCCTCTGTTCATCTCTCTGCACTGGCTACCACTCGCTGCTCGCATCAAGTTCAAGGCTTTGACGCTTGCTTACAGATTGACCACAGGTTCAGCTCCCTCCTACTTCCACTCACTACTACAAGTCTACATCCCTACCAGAAGCCTACGATCGGTCAATGAGCGACGGCTTGTGGTACCATCACAGCGGGGCACAAAATCACTCTCCAGAACATTCTCATTCACGGTTCCATGCTGGTGGAATGATCTCCCCACCCTCATCCGGAATGCAGAATCCCTGACAACATTCAAAAGACAACTGAAAACTCATCTCTTCCGGGAGCACTTAACTTAAAAAAAAAAAAAAAAAAAAAAAAAAAAAATCCTTTCCTCTAAATCCTCGCTTGCCTGGCTTATGCTACTCCGAGCTATGTCTGAACTTTGTATTTTGAGCACTTCTTGCGTTGCTTTTGCCTCTTCACGATGACTCGCTTGGTTTAGTCCTCAGTTGTAAGTCGCTTTGGATAAAAGCGTCTGCTAAATGACTAAATGTAAATGTAAATGTCCCTATGAAGTATTACCTTATTGAGCAAACGCCACAGGATATAATGCACATCATTCTTGAGGGTGTTGCACCCATGGAAATAAAAATATGTGTTGAAATACCTTGTTCTTTCTGGACAGATGGAGTTGGACATGTTCAATTCAGCCATGCAGAGTTTTCCTTATTCATCAATAGACATACGGGACAAACCATGTCCAATCAGTGTCAATACTTTGGCATCTAATGATAACAAACTTAAACAGACTTCTGGTCAAACGCTAGTATTGTTGAAGATCATGCCGTTTCTGTTAAACGGTATTGAAAACAATGAATACGACGACTTCCGGTTTGAACGTCACCGTGATGGCAGCACTGTGAACGGGCTCCCAAGGAAACCTATGAAATTTAAAACTTTAGCCCGTTAAGACAAAGCAAATTTTAGCTTAGAGGTAGATAAATGAGGGGGTAAGCGAAATACACCAAAACTAACGCTTCGACGGAGCAATATAGTGCGTGCTTAAACCTGGGAAAATAGCGCTAGCCTTCCTGCTAATGCTAATGTATTTCAGTGCTTGACACGAGGCTGCACACTGGTGGACCGCTACCGCGAATCGATATGGCCAACATAGACGTGGTACTTCAGGAATTGAGAGACTTTCGCCAAGAAAACAATGCGAGTTTGGGGGAAATTAAGGAAGAAATGTCCAAGATGAGCGCGAGAATTGACGAGGCTGAAGGACGGATTGAGAAGGCGGAGGAGAGGATTCAGAACACGGAGGAAGCCATGACGGCAATAATAAAGTTACAAATAAGGTTGGAGGATAAATTAATGGACTTGGAGAGTCGTACGAGAAGGGAAAATGTCCGCATCAACGGGGTACCAGAGACAGCAGGGCGGGACTCTCCAACAATGAGTGGTTTTGTGGCGAAGTTGCTGCGTGACGGTTTGGAGGTGTCCCAAGACGAGCTTGACATATGCATCGAATGGGCGCAGCACTCTCTAGGCCCACCACCGCCAGACTATGCACCCCCACGCTCTATTATTGTGAAATTCCTCAGCTTTAAGACCAAAGAACTTTTGCTCCGTAAGGCATGGCAGAAAAAAGGATTTATCTGGAATGGTAAACAAGTAAGTTTAGATCATGATTATCCTCCTCTCATCCTAAAGAAACGAAGAGAATACGCAGAGGTGCGCAAGATTCTGAAAGAGCAGCAGATCACCTTTCAGACTCTCTCTCCAGCTAGGCTGAATGTGAAATACACTGGAGAAACTAAAATGTACATCACAGTTGTGGAAGCTACTGCAGATATGTCCAGAAGAGGCTATGCGGTGAAGGTTATCGGATCGCCAGAAACAGAGTTGGAGCAACTGAAGCAGCTGACGTGGAGCAGAGTTGGCAGAGGAGCGGGGAGCAGCACAGCGAACAAGAGGCGGGACCCCGGTTACAAAGAAAAACTGACCTACACCTTCGGGAAATTTAAGTTTACCCACTTTGTTGTTTAAAAAACAACAACTGTTTAATGGTGTGTAATAAGCGGATAAGTAAGGTTTTTGGAGGTTCTTCTCAGTGAGGCCTTAGCCATTAAGGGCCTCCTCCACTGACTGATGAAGAAGTTGCCTTTAAAGGCGAAGCAGGGTCCACCTCAGGGATCCCTACCTTGGAAGTTAGAACTACATCAGGTTTGATTTTTTATTTTTATTTTTATTTTTATGTTTTGTTATTTGTTCAGTGTTAACAAGGGTGTGCGGAGAGCCTATTAAAATGTGTGTACTCGTTCTATAATTTAGATGAGTAGCAGATCAGTGAAAATGGTATCAATCAATGTTAATGGCTTCCATAATCCGGTAAAAAGGTGGAAAGCGCCATCTAAATTTAAAAGAGATAAAGCTCAGATTGTTTTTATGCAGGAAACACATCTGTCTGATAGTGACTGTGAAAAATTTAACAAGCTTGGTTTTGAACATGTCTTTTAGTCTTCTCACAGTTCGGGGAGGCGAAGAGGTGTGGCGATCTTGGTGCACGGCGCTCTAAATTATGAACATATATCAGAATATAAAGATAAGCAGGGAAGATATATAATGGTAACTGGTAAGATTGATGGTATTACTCTGAGTTTCTTAAACGTGTATATTCCCCCAGGAAGCAATCGGTCCTTGTATAAACAGATCCTAGAATTAACAACAACAAGGAGTCAGGGAATTGTATTATGTGGCGGTGATCTTAACCTCACATTAAATGCTAAATTGGATTCTTCGAACAGGAAAGGTGAGAAATATTGGAAAAAGAATGGTACATCTTATGGACGAATTAGGATTAGTTGATGTGTGGAGAGATTGCCATCCAACTGATAGGGAATTTACCCACTATTCATGCGCACACAATGTCTACTCAAGGTTAGACTATCTCTTCATGTTTAGAAATGACCTCTTTAGGTTAAAAAATTGTGAAATTTTATTTATTTATTTATTTATTTATGTTTTTATTTGACAGGGACAGCGCACAATTTGAAACAATTGCACCAGAGTTAGCTAACAGCTAATTTGCATCTGTTGTCCCTAGGCAGGTAGACAAAACATAACAAAAGACACAAAGCAACCACTAAACAACAAATGCACTACATCAATTTACAAATGACATTTTATCCATCAATTTAAAATTGATAAAAAACAATTTGATAAATACACCAGATACAGAATATAGAAAATGCAACAATTAATGGCGACACTCTTGTGCTGATTTTAGATAAATTTTGAGGCTAGCTTTAAATACTGCAAAACTTCCTGAGTTTCTAATGTTGGTGGGTATTGAATTCCACTTCCCCACTACTTTAACGGAGTAGGCGGATTGACCAAAGGTTGACTTTCTAAAATGCGGCACCAAATCACCCCTAGTTGATGCTCTAGTTCTACCGGCTCTGCCACTGCCTGAAAAAACTATGCATCCTCTAAGAGGAGGGGGTGCAAGTTCATGAACAACTTTAAACATTAGACATGTGTCTGAATAAAATAAAAAAAATTCAAAATTGAGAAAATTATATTTTTTCGAAATATTACAATGATGATAATCCTTATGTTTTTTTGTCTAATACTTTTAAAATTTGTTTGTAGAGTGAATACATGGGCTTGAGCGTAGTCACACCTGCCTGTGACCAGGTTGTTATGCAGTAAGACAAATGGGGATAGGTACAAATAGGTCCCTGTACTATATCAGACCACAACTCGGTTTACACTAACATCTGCCTGAACAGGAAGAATAGATCTACCTTATGGAGGTTGAACACAAACATTCTTAATTACTGAGATATTAAAGAGCGTTTGAAGAAAGAAATAGAGGAGTACTTAGAATATAACGATAAGGACGAGGTGTCTCCAGGAATACTATGGGATGCACTTAAGCCAGTGATTAGGGGGAAAATAATTGGGATTTCCTCTCACCTGAAAAAAGTAGGTCAGCAAAAACTCTGGCACTTAGAAGATAAGTTGTTTGATCAGCAACACCAACACTCTACGTCTCATAACGGTAATATTAAATCGGATATAATAAAACTGAAAAAAAGAAATAGATGATTTGAACACCATGGACATACAGAAAAAACTCATTTTTATAAAACAACAGTACTATGAGGTAGGGGGGAAATCTCCGAAACTCCTTTCTTATAAGCTCAGGAAACAGCAAGCAGAGAGAACTTTTCACAAAATTAAGAATCCTCTAAATGATCAAATAGAATTTGAACAGGAAAAAAATTCAACAATACTTTCTGGATTATTATAAGAAATTATATTCTCAACCTCATATAGACAACAACCAGGACATCAATACCTTCTTGTCTAAACTCGAGTTGCCAACAGTGACAGAGGAACAAAATAAAAAGTTATTATCCACAATAAGTAAAGAAGAAATCCATTTAGCAATTAAAAGATTAAAGGGCGGGAAGATGGCAGGGGCAGATGGATTTGGTCCGGAATGGTACAAAGTAATGCAGGATTTTTTGGTCCCAACGTTGTTGAAAACATTTAATTGGGTGATGGCAAATAAGATAGTCCCACCCTCATGGTGTCACGGTGTGGTGTGAATGAAAACAGGCTGAGGCAAGAGGCTCCAATATAAACGGTTTACTTATGAACAAAACAACAAACAGGTACAGGCAGGAAGACAGGCAGAACACTCACAACAACACCTAAGCATTTACAAGAACCGAAAAAGACAGACTGAACACAGGCAAACTAAATACAAGTCCAAATCAACACTAACGAGGTGAAGACAGGTGACACAGATGATGATGACGAGGGACAGGTGGATAATGAGGGAGTGAGTACAGGTGTGGAGACAAGAAGGATTCTGGGAAGTGTAGTGAAGATGACTAAGACAGACAGGTGCAGACGAAGACTGTGACAGAACGCACCCCTTCAACAAGGCGCGACCTCGCGCCGTAGAACATCAATGGGGTGGGGGGGGCGGGCGCCCTGAAGGCTGGGACGGGAAGCCTCCAGGGCGGATCAGGAAGTGCAGGCGGCCAGGGCGGAGCAGGACGTGAAGGCGGCCAGGGCGGAGCAGGACGTGAAGGCGGCCAGGGCGGAGCAGGACGTGGCCAGGGCGGAGCAGGACGTGGGCGTGGCCAGGATGGAGCAGGATGTGGGCGTGGCCAGGGCGGAGCAGGACGTGGCCAGGGCGGAGCAGGACATGGGCGTGGCCAGGGCGGTGCGGACCCTTCGGGCGGCCATGGCGATGCGGACCCTTCGGGCGGCCATGGCGGTGCAGACCCTTCGGGCGGCCACGGCGGTGCGGACCCTTCGGGCGGCCACGGCGGTGCGGACCCTTCGGGCGGCCACGGCGAGGGCCTATGCCCCCCCCCCCAAAAAAAATTAATGGGGAGAGTGACAGAGTCATTACCAGTCTCTGGGCTGGACGGGACCAGCGGTGAAGGGGTCTCTGGGCTGGACCAGCGGCGAAGGGGTCTCTGGGCTGGACCAGCGGCGAAGGGGTCTCTGGGCTGGACCAGCGGCGAAGGGGTCTCTGGGCTGGACGGGACCAGCGGCAAAGGAAGCTCAGGGCTGGACTAGCGGCGAAGGAAGCTCAGGGCTGGACTAGCGGCGAAGGAAGCTCAGGGCTGGACTAGCGGCGAAGGAAGCTCAGGGCTGGACTAGCGGCGAAGGAAGCTCAGGGCTGGACTAGCGGCGAAGGAAGCTCAGGGCTGGACTAGCGGCGAAGGAAGCTCAGGGCTGGACTAGCGGCGAAGGAAGCTCAGGGCTGGACTAGCGGCGAAGGAAGCTCAGGGCTGGACTAGCGGCGAAGGAGGCTCAGGGCTGGACTAGCGGCGAAGGAAGCTCAGGGCTGGACGGGACCAGCGGCGAAGGAAGCTCAGGGCTGGACTGGACCAGCGGCGAAGGAAGCTCAGGGCTGGACGGGACCAGCGGCGAAGGAAGCTCAGGGCTGGAGGGGATCAGCGGCGAAGGAAGCTCAGGGCTGGGTTCATGGGCTGAAATGAATGTGTGTGCTGCCCACACACACACAACAGCCATGGATCCCACAAGTAGCACTGCGTCATCCAGAGCTGGCTGGACTGTCTCTGGCTGGACGGTCTCTGGCTGGACGGTCTCTGGCTGGACGGTGTCAGCGGGATGAGACTCAGGATGGGTGCTGGCGAGATCCTCTTCTCCTAGGCCGACGGTGAAAAGAGAATTGCAACTCACCAGCACCCACTCCACATACTCCGCAAAGTTCCCCCGAGCCCCATCTCCGGGCAGGCGTGCTTTGGTCTCAGCGTTGAGAACACACAGAGGAAGAACACACAGAGGCTGGTGTCATCATAATGAACATGGGGTACTAAGTTCAAATACTTCTGTGTGTGGGCCTCGAGGGACTGGTTCTCCTGGGAGAGAAGGAGGATCTCCATTGCTGCAAAATCCATTTTCTTTTTAGGTCGGTTCTTCTATCACGGTGTGGTGTGAATGAAAACAGGCTGAGGCAAGAGGCTCCAATATAAACTGTTTATTTATGAACAAAACAACAAACAGGTACAGGCAGGAAGACAGGCAGAACACTCACAACAACACCTAAGCATTTACAAGAACCGACAAAGACAGACTGAACACAGGCAAACTAAATACAAGTCCAAATGAACACTAACGAGGTGAAGACAGGTGACACAGATGATGATGACGAGGGACAGGTGGATAATGAGGGAGTGAGAACAGGTGTGGAGACAAGAAGGATTCTGGGAAGTGTAGTGAAGATGACTAAGACAGACAGGTGCAGACGAAGACTGTGACACATGGAGGGAAGCAATAATTTCTATCATCCCAAAAGAAGGAAAGGATAGACTGCAATGCAGAAACTATCGCCCAATTAGTGTTCTGAATATAGACTATAAGTTGTTCACCTCTATCATGTCAAGAAGATTAGAAACAATTTCACCAGGGTTAAAACATAAAGACCAGACGGGTTTCATCAAACAAAGACAGACTCAAGCCGCATTAGGAGGGTTTTACACATAATGAGGCAGGTTGATAAGCAAAAATTAGAGACCTTAGTATTGAGTTTAGACGCCGAAAAGGCATTTGATTCAGTGAGGTGGTCCTTTTTATATAAGGTGCTTGAAAAATTCTGTTTTGATAAATCTGTAATTGAGGTTATTTCAGGGTTATACAATAACCCAACTGCTAGGATCAAAATTAACGGAGACCTCACTGAATCATTCATATTGGAGCGCGGGACTCGACAAGGGTGTTGCATCTCGCCTCTCCTCTTCGCCTTGTTTATCGAACCCTTAAGCCAGTGGATCAGGCAGAGAAGTGATATAACTGGAGTAAGAACAGTAGGGGGCAGCAAAAATTGGCTCTTTTTGCTGATGATTTATTATTGACTATATCTTAACCCCACACAGGTTGTTCCTAAAATCATTAAACTAATATAGACTATGGCTCTTTTTCAGGGTACAAGGTTAATGTAAATAAAACACAGGTATTAACTCTGAATAATGCCTCACCAGAAGAAATCAAGGATAGTTATATATGGAAATGGGAGGCAGACAGTATCAGATATTTAGGGGTGGCATTGCACCGAGATTTCACTAAAATGTTTGAAGCTAATTATGGCCCTCTGAATATAGCAATAATATATCTATACAAAGATGGATTACCATACCTTTTTTGGATTTACATTCTAGGATTGATTCAATAAGATTAAATATTCTCCCCCGAATGCTCTACTTATTCCAGTGCTTACCAATTTTCATACCTCAAAAACAATTTGTAGAGTGGGATAGAATGCTGTCAAAATATATTTGGAAAGGGAAAAAATCCAGAGTTAAATATAAAACCTATACTAAGATAAAGGAGGTCGTGGTCTTCCTTGTTTACGAGAATACTACTGTGCTGCACAGTTAAGACCATTAATATGTTTGTGTTCTTCATATTACACCGCAGGATGTAAGGAGGTGGAGGGGACAACTATTGAAGCAATACCAGTTGAAGCTTTATTAGCAGATATCAAACTGCAGAATAAGATTCATTTAAGAGCCATTCTACCGAAAGGGTGACATTTCTGTCCCCAGGACATTATATGTATAAAATTGCATGAAAATTAACTCTAAAATACATTTTATTATTAAGCAAAATGTCCTGCACATTAAGCTAACTACAAATTTAAAATGTATAATTAAAAACATTAATTAAAACTACATGGAATACTAAAAAATAGTAATCTCAACATACTGTCCTGTTACCTAAACTTTTTCTTAGATTTTATTTGTTTATTTAAAAAAGATTAACTTTTGGTAAGGCACTAGAAATGGCTCAGTGTCCTCATGCTATTCGCATGTACTATGTGACCATAGTCCATATGCCATGTATTTGATAACTTTTTGCTTAAAAACTCAATCCTGTTACTTTCAGTCCTGTTACTATTTTTTTCATTTTTTCTAAAAAAAAGAAATTAAATCACTGTTTTTATCAGTTTTGTTTGGCCCATCACTTATACAATTATTTAATAAATTAAATTATTTAAAATATATATAAACTTGAAGCTTCGGCCTTCTTTAAAATGAAAAAAAATGGCTTTGTGCAGTGGCGGATTTAGCAAATTGTGGGCCCAAGGCGAAGGTAGTATGGGCCCCCCTTCAGAATTAAAAAAATAAAAATAAACCATTAAATGGCACTTTCTAGAGAGTTTTGTGCAAAGAAATATAGAAAAAGGTAGGTCTAGCAAGTCTTATATTTCTGTAATTCATCCAGATCAAACACAAGTATGCTGACTGGATAGATTGCTAGTTGAGAAACACTGCTTTAATTAATGTTTTTATGATGACTTTGTGAAAGGTTAACTACAGCATGAGCCGTCTTCCTGCTGGCTAGTAAGTTATTTGGCAAATTTCATTCATACAGATCTGTATTATGCTATGGTTTCTGATAGTGTTATACATTTCTTACAGATAATCACGATGATCATTGCGTTTGTCTTACTGAATGTGGTAGCTTTATGCAATTACAGTTTGTCTATAAGCTTTTTTTTTTATTAATGCCGACAGTAAAATGTTGCCAGATATTGCTACGAAAAACAAGAAGAGAAATAATAATAATCCGAAATAATTCGGATTATTGTCTTTTGGAAATAAGATTAACATATCATTAACCCTAACATGCAACTTTCCACTTTAATAAACTTCCTAAAGTGTCACATTAAATCAGAAAAACAGGTCCAGAAGACTAGGCTACTGCCACCTTTCCAATAGGTGGATCTGGCAACACTGGATCTGGCACCCGCGCGCGCCCTCACTCACAGCGCGCTCTCAAGCCCCGTTCACTGCGCTAGCTTCTCGCAGCAACATGAATTGCAAACACTCATATGAGGTGGTTTAAATGGCTAATTAATCATTCAGAGAGCTTGACATTTTATTTTTGAATGTAAAAAATGACAGAGTTCCGGACCTCGGTCACCTCATAGCTGGCTACGGCCATTGACTTGTAACATATCGTTAGCACATACCGGGCAACACAAAAAAGTTTGTTACCTTCTGCAATTTTGCTAAAAACGTATTGCTTTCCTCCCGCTTCCTGCTTTTCCAGCACCGCTTGGGTAGCTTCTCTGTCTGTCACTCTGTAGCCTACACTGTCTGTCAATCACTTCTTTTTCTCCGTCAGTTTTTTGGCGCATTACAGCCTTGTCACTTTCGCACGCAGAAAGTGAGATAATGGAATAGTCCAATGTAGTGAGGTGGGGGCCCCTCCTGTCTGCGACACTAATGATTTGATGCCTTTTTTCGCAAATGTTTTTTAGAAATATATAATTTGCGAAAAGTAAAAAAAAAAAAAAAAAAAAAAACTTAAGTATAATTTAATGGGGCATTTTGGGGGCCCCTAGGTAGCTCGGGGCCCAAGGCAATTGCCGACCTTTGCCTAATGGTTAAGTCCGCCCCTGGCTTTGTGTTTTTTATTAAAATACACCTTGCCTTAATAGTGATTTTATTGTCACAAATATCAATTTTTGGAACATATAACCAACAATTTCTTTAAAATAAACACTTTCTTGTGGGGAAAACAAAGGAATTAATTGACATGCTTTTAAACTTGCTTTTTAAATGGCACAGGGTTTTCGGTAACAGGATTGAGAAAACATGCGCCCATTTTCTGCTTAAACCTTGTAATAAAATAAATAAAGTTGCCTGAGATTGACCAATACACATTTTGAATAGTTAAATATGTGTAGTATTAGATTCAATGTTGAAAAATATAAAAAATAAAGGTTTAATTTTGAAGACTTACAACAAGCAAATGTCACCCATTGGGTGGAATGGCCCTTAATAGACGAACCCATTTCACATGTAATGACATCTGCTTGGAATGAAGCATTTCATGTTTGTGGTTTGGAAGACACTTCAAAAATCTTAAAATGGTGTGCATATGATTCAGATTTTACCCCGAATCAGCATGATGATAGATTTAAGAATTGGATTTTAAAAGGATTGACTGATTATAACTCATTTTTCCACAAGGGGGCACTCCAATCTTTTGAAGCCTTGCAAAGAAAACATGGGCTGCGTTCGAAACCGCATACTCAATGAGTAGATACTTAATTTCAATGAGTACTTACTTAACGAGCGCTAAGAGTAGGTTTTGTTTTCTGTTTTGTCATTATGATTGTTCATTGTTATATACAACTATGGTCTCTTTCCATGATCTTGAATGTAATAAGTTTAAATGATATGAGCGACAGGTGCACTAACACTTCATAACATCAGTTACCCGACAGCACAACCTAGAACAGTTTTCCTCGGCGTTTGTAATGTCTGCACAAGGAGACGGGCGGCTGCTCGAAGATCTCCTTTGGAGAAATCTGTTGACTTTATACTCGAAAAATGTAAGTATCGCTCCTTAAAAATTAATTACCTCAGAATGAATTGCATTGTTAGCCCACCCCAAAACTTAAACAAAATAATATTAAATGCTGACCAATACTTAATTATATTACTTTTTTTATATACTAAAAATGATATAATTTAATAAAACAAGCAAAATGTAATTTGTTTTGTCATATGACATAGTTATGCATGAATACACTAGTTAAATGCAGTGAAACATCTCAATTGTCAGTCAAGCAATGAATTAATAAATGCATACATTAATTAAATAATTATATTTTATATACTGACAACAATAAGAAACATGAATAAATGAGTAAAAGAACAAATAAAAGTAACCATCACACAATAAACAAATGCATATACAATTCAACAACACATGAAACAAATCTTTATTCAAACTACAAGCATGTATTTACAGGCGCTGAACCCCACATACATCTCAACACAGCGTTTCCCATTCTGCGGCTTTACTCTGATGAATTCACCAGAGGTGACCGTGCCTTCGTGCCGGAGCTTGTTGCTGCGCTGCGCTTCACAGTCTGAGGCGATAAGGGCAGACGGAGAGATGGAGGGACTCATGAGGGCAGACGGAGAGATGGAGGGACTCATAAGGGCAGACGGAGAGATGGAGCGTCTCATGAGGGCAGACGGAGAGATGGAGGGACTCATGAGGGCAGACGGAGAGATGGAGCGTCTCATGAGGGCAGATGGAGAGATGGAGGGACTCATAAGGGCAGATGGAGAGATGGAGAGTCTCATGAGGGCAGATGGAGAGATGGAGGGACTCATAAGGGCAGATGGAGAGATGGAGGGACTCATAAGGGCAGATGGAGAGATGGAGGGACTCATGAGGGCAGATGGAGAGATGGAGGGACTCATAAGGGCAGACGCAGAGATGGAGGGACTCATAAGGGCAGATGGAGAGATGGAGGGACTCATGAGGGCAGACGGAGAGATGGAGGGACTCATGAGGGCAGACGGAGAGATGGAGGGACTCATAAGGGCAGACGGAGAGATGGAGCATCTCATGAGGGCAGACGGAGAGATGGAGCGTCTCATGAGGGCAGATGGAGAGATGGAGGGACTCATGAGGGCAGATGGAGAGATGGAGGGACTCATGAGGGCAGACGGAGAGATGGAGGGACTCATGAGGGCAGACGGAGAGATGGAGGGACTAATGAGAGCAGACGGAGAGATGGAGGGACTCATAAGGGCAGACGGAGAGATGGAGCGTCTCATGAGGGCAGACGGAGAGATGGAGGGACTCATGAGGGCAGACGGAGAGATGGAGCGTCTCATGAGGGCAGATGGAGAGATGGAGGGACTCATAACGGCAGGTGGAGAGATGGAGAGTCTCATGAGGGCAGATGGAGAGATGGAGGGACTCATAAGGGCAGATGGAGAGATGGAGGGACTCATAAGGGCAGATGGAGAGATGGAGGGACTCATGAGGGCAGATGGAGGGACTCATAAAGGCAGACGGAGAGATGGAGGGAATCATAAGGGCAGAAGGAGAGATGGAGCGTCTCATGAGGGCAGACGGAGAGATGGAGGGACTCATGAGGGCAGACGGAGAGATGGAGCGTCTCATGAGGGCAGATGGAGAGATGGAGGGACTCATAACGGCAGGTGGAGAGATGGAGAGTCTCATGAGGGCAGATGGAGAGATGGAGGGACTCATAAGGGCAGATGGAGAGATGGAGGGACTCATAAGGGCAGATGGAGAGATGGAGGGACTCATAAGGGCAGATGGAGAGATGGAGGGACTCATGAGGGCAGACGGAGAGATGGAGGGACTCATGAGGGCAGACGGAGAGATGGAGGGACTCATGAGGGCAGACGGAGAGATGGAGCGTCTCATGAGGGCAGACGGAGAGATGGAGCGTCTCATGAGGGCAGATGGAGAGATGGAGGGACTCATGAGGGCAGATGGAGAGATGGAGGGACTCATGAGGGCAGACGGAGAGATGGAGGGACTCATGAGGGCAGACGGAGAGATGGAGCGTCTCATGAGGGCAGACAGAGAGATGAAGGGACTCATGAGGGCAGACGGAGAGATGGAGCGTCTCATGAGGGCAGATGGAGAGATGGAGGGACTCATAAGGGCAGATGGAGAGATGGAGAGTCTCATGAGGGCAGATGGAGAGATGGAGGGACTCATAAGGGCAGATGGAGAGATGGAGGGACTCATAAGGGCAGATGGAGAGATGGAGGGACTCATGAGGGCAGATGGAGAGATGGAGGGACTCATAAGGGAAGACGGAGAGATGGAGGGACTCATGAGGGCAGATGGAGAGATGGAGGGACTCATGAGGGCAGATGGACAGATGGAGGGACTCATGAGGGCAGACGGAGAGATGGAGCGTCTCATGAGGGCAGACGGAGAGATGGAGGGACTCATGAGGGCAGACGGAGAGATGGAGCGTCTCATGAGGGCAGATGGAGAGATGGAGAGTCTCATGAGCGCAGATGGAGAGATCGAGAGTCTCATGAGGGCAGATGGAGAGATGGAGGGACTCATAAGGGCAGATGGAGAGATGGAGGGACTCATAAGGGCAGATGGAGAGATGGAGGGACTCATGAGGGCAGATGGAGAGATGGAGGGACTCATGAGGGCAGACGGAGAGATGGAGGGACTCATAAGGGCAGACGGAGAGATGGAGGGACTCATAAGGGCAGATGGAGAGATGGAGGGACTCATAAGGGCAGACGGAGAGATGGAGGGACTCATGAGGGCAGACGGAGAGATGTAGGGACTCATAAGGGCAGACGGAGAGATGGAGCGTCTCATGAGGGCAGACGCAGAGATGGAGGGACTCATAAGGGCAGATGGAGAGATGGAGAGTCTCATGAGGGCAGATGGAGAGATGGAGGGACTCATAAGGGCAGATGGAGAGATGGAGGGACTCATAAGGGCAGATGGAGAGATGGAGGGACTCATGAGGGCAGATGGAGAGATGGAGGGACTCATAAGGGCAGACGGAGAGATGGAGGGACTCATAAGGGCAGACGGAGAGATGGAGCGTCTCATGAGGGCAGACGGAGAGATGCAGGGACTCATGAGGGCAGATGGAGAGATGGAGGGACTCATGAGGGCAGACGCAGAGATGGAGGGACTCATAAGGGCAGATGGAGAGATGGAGCGTCTCATGAGGGCAGATGGAGAGATGGAGGGACTCATGAGGGCAGACGGAGAGATGGAGCGTCTCATGAGGGCAGACGGAGAGATGGAGGGACTCATGAGGGCAGATGGAGAGATGGAGCATCTCATGAGGGCAGATGGAGAGATGGAGGGACTCATAAGGGCAGATGGAGAGATGGAGGGACTCATAAGGGCAGACGGAGAGATGGAGGGACTCATAAGGGCAGATGGAGAGATGGAGGGACTCATAAGGGCAGATGGAGAGATGGAGGGACTCATGAGGGCAGACGGAGAGATGGAGCGTCTCATGAGGGCAGATGGAGAGATGGAGGGACTCATAAGGGCAGCTGGAGAGATGGAGGGACTCATGAGGGCAGACGGAGAGATGGAGCGTCTCATGAGGGCAGACGGAGAGATGGAGCGTCTCATGAGGGCAGACGCAGAGATGGAGGGACTCATAAGGGCAGATGGAGAGATGGAGCGTCTCATGAGGGCAGACGCAGAGATGGAGGGACTCATAAGGGCAGATGGAGAGATGGAGCGTCTCATGAGGGCAGATGGAGAGATGGAGGGACTCATGAGGGCAGATGGAGAGATGGAGCGTCTCATGAGGGTAGATGGAGAGATGGAGGGACTCATAAGTGCAGATGGAGAGATGGAGGGACTCATGAGGGCAGACGGAGAGATGGAGCGTCTCATGAGGGCAGATGGAGAGATGGAGGGACTCATAAGGGCAGATGGAGAGATGGAGGGACTCATGAGGGCAGACGGAGAGATGGAGCGTCTCATGAGGGCAGATGGAGAGATGGAGGGACTCATAAGGGCAGATGGAGAGATGGAGGGACTCATGAGGGCAGACGGAGAGATGGAGCGTCTCATGAGGGCAGACGGAGAGATGGAGCGTCTCATGAGAGCAGACGGAGAGATGGAGGGACTCATAAGGGCAGATGGAGAGATGGAGGGACTCATAAGGGCAGATGGAGAGATGGAGGGACTCATGAGGGCAGACGGAGAGATGGAGCGTCTCATGAGGGCAGACGCAGAGATGGAGGGTCTCATGAGGGCAGACGGAGAGATGGAGCGTCTCATGAGGGCAGATGGAGAGATGGAGGGACTCATAAGGGCAGATGGAGAGATGGAGGGACTCATGAGGGCAGACGGAGAGATGCAGCGTCTCATGAGGGCAGACGGAGAGATGGAGCGTCTCATGAGAGCAGACGGAGAGATGGAGGGACTCATAAGGGCAGATGGAGAGATGGAGGGACTCATAAGGGCAGATGGAGAGATGGAGGGACTCATGAGGGCAGACGGAGAGATGGAGCGTCTCATGAGGGCAGATGGAGAGATGGAGGGACTCATGAGGGCAGACGGAGAGATGGAGCGTCTCATGAGCACCGTTTCCAGGATTCAGCTCTGGGCTCCTCATCCTCAGTGCTCACACCAGTCTGCAGACATTTCAGATCCTACAAAAATGCACAAACATTATACAAAAGCAGTCATCAACAGTAATAAGGAACAAATAAAACATGTTTAGTGACTTTATAGATTTGTTTATTTACCTTATTTAAAGCACATTTGTCTAATGTAAACAGTGTTGACAACAGTGAATTATCCTACATAATAGCATACATACATTACTCGTCTTTTTCATGTTGTGATGTGCTCATCTGCAAAACTTATACAATATTTTCCTTTCAGATGTAAATAGACATTTTAAATAAGCATGTTTAAGATGTTTAATATGGTTATGTAAATCCACTTTAGAGACGTTACATGTGCTTACTGGAGCTCCCCTGTTAGCTAGCAGTAAGCCATCCGGGAACTTCTTGCCTACTCTTTTATGAATACTGAGGTTTCAAACGCACTGCTTCCTTCCTATTTTCGCCTACTATATAGTAGGAAAGTAGGGATATTCGAACACACTATCGTCCGAATCTCGCGATAATTAGCACGTCACCCAGGTAATTCTCGCCTACTCTTTTATGATTTGAACATACTTTTCGCTCGCCTACTCTTTTCCCCATACTATATAGTAGGGAAGTATGCGATTCCGAACGCAGCCATGGATTAGGCTCTGCTGACATTTAAGTATCTTCAGATCAGGCACTATTTTAATCAGGACCTGAAAGTCAATTTAAACAACCTAGGAATTGTGGGAACATTTATATCAATAACTACAAATTTAGGAGCACACAAAATTATATCCAAGTTATACAACAGCATCCTGCGGTGTAAAAAAGTCAGCACACATTATGTTAAAGCGAACATGGGATGAAGTGGGATGATGGGAAGATACAATGGGTTACAACTGGATCTAATGTATGGCGTGAATTTTGTTGAGAAAATATAATGAGATTTTTCATCACCCCTGTTCAGAAAAGGTATCGGGGCATTTGAGATGCGTGCTGGCGATGTGTGTGTGTGTATGTGTGTGTGTGTCACGGTGTATGAATTCATTGTCTCTCTCTCGTCTTGCGTGCTGTTGTGTGTGTGTGTGTGTGTGTAATTGTGGGCGTGGTCACTGATCAGCAATGATCAGCAGCGCCAGCTGGCTTCAATCTGTTTTACCCTTTATATGTTCAGTAACTGGTGTCTCATGTTGTCAGATCGTTGTTCTCCCGGTGTGTTCCTTTTCCTGAGTATTGTTGGCTTCCTGTGGATTTCCCTGTTCGTCTTCGTTCTTCTTCGAGTTCCTCGCACTTCCACGGATTCACTTCACTCACGGATCATCTTTACTGGACTGGGAGCACTGCACTGGTTGTTCACTGAGGTCCCTGCATCACTCTACATCAGTGCTGGATCCTGCCCGATCCTCCATTCCTCTCCAGCTGTGTTTTTGTGACTCTGACAAAACAGTTTAATACTTACCTCTAATTAAGTGTTTTGCTATTGCATCCTTCTCCTGTGTTACGTAACAGAACGATCTGACCACTCATGGATGCAGCAGGCGCAAGAGACTGGGATGAGTTTGCCAATCGGAGCATTGCGCGTTTGGACCAGCAGGACGAGAGCATCAGCAACACAGGTCGGGCGGTCCAAGCGCTTGTGACGCAGGTGTCTGAGCTCACCCAACAACTTAAACATCTGAGAATTCCCACTGCGCCACCCACACCGCCCGTTCAATCCGTACCACCAGAGCCGCACCGTTTTTCCAGGAACAAAGTAAAGTGGCATTTGTTCTGACCTTACTGTCTGGCAAGGCGGCTCTCTGGGGAACGGCAGTGTGGGAAAATCAAGACCCATGCTGCGCCTCATTCCAGGCACTCTCCGAAGAGATGAGAAGGGTCTTCGATCGTGCGGTGGCGGGTAGGGAGACGGCCAGACTACTCGCCGATCTCCGCCAAGGTAACGGCTCGGTGTCGGAATATTGCATCCAGTTCCGCACCCTGGCCGCAGAGTGCCGTTGGAACGAGGAGGCGCAGTGGGACCGTTTTCTGCATGGGTTGGCTGACCGTGTCCAGAGGGAAATTTATATGTTGGATCTGCCTCAGAATTTGAATGGACTCATTGAGCTAGCACTAAGAGTCGATGCTCGGCTGAGCAGGATGGGTCGGTTTCAGCAGAGTCATCAGTATCTCAGCACGGAGGATTCCCGGGTCGGCAGCAGGGACACGGTCAGCCCCATCCCCGATCCCGAGCCCATGCAGGTGGGTAGAGCTCGGCTTTCCCGGGAGGAGCGCGAGAGGCGGAGATCCCAGGGACTATGCCTATACTGTGGGAAGGCGGGCCATTTCATTCATGCCTGCTCAGTAAAAGATCAAGCCCGGTAGTAACTTTGAGGCTACTATCGGGTGGGATCTCCGCCGAGAAGACCTCATCACCATCTACCCTCCTCCCGGTAAGACTAAGGTGGGCAACCTGCACACACGACACCAAGGCATTACTGGATTCTGGGGCGGAAGGTAATTTTTTGGATTTTGGACTGGCAAAGAAACTTTCTATTCCCATTTCTCCACTCGAGCACCAGATCTCCGTTAATGCCCTCAACGGCCAACTCCTCCCCGACATCTCTCACACTACTGAATCCATCACTCTCATCACATCCGGCAATCACATTGAGACTATAAAATTCCTACTCATGGACTCACCACTCGCACCAGTTGTACTTGGTCATCCGTGGCTCACTTTGCACAATCCCAGAGTTGATTGGGGCCACAATTCAGTGTCTACATGGAGTAATAAGTGTCATGAGTCTTGTCTCGTGTCTGCGTGTTCGTCTGTACCTGTTTCTGTGTTCCAGGAGGAGGCAGTGAATTTGTCTAACATGCCCGAAGAGTACCAGGACCTGAGAGAAGTGTTCAGTAACTCTCGAGGTGCTTCTCTTCCTCCTCATCGTCCCTATGACTGTGCCTTAGACTTAGAGCCTGGTAAGTCTCCGCCTAAGGGCAAATTATATTCACTTTCTGTTCCAGAGAGGGAGGCTATGGAGAAATATATTTCTGATTCTCTAGCATCCAGATTCATTCGCCCTTCTTCATCTCCAGCGGGGGCGGGGTTCTTTTTTGTGGGGAAGAAGGATGGGTCTCTTCGACCGTGTATTGATTACCGAGGGTTAAACAACATCACGGTAAAGAATACTTATCCTTTGCCGTTGATGTCTTCAGCCTTCGAGCGATTGCAGGGAGCATCCATCTTCACAAAATTGGATTTACGTAACGCTTATCATTTGGTCCGCATAAGGAAGGGTGTTGAATGGAAGACCGCGTTTAATACCCCTATGGGGCACTTTGAATATTTGGTTATGCCGTTCGGGCTGTCCAACTCCCCAGCGGTCTTCCAGGCACTCGTCAATGACGTGCTGAGAGATATGGTCGACCAATTCATATATGTTTACCTGGATGACATATTGATTTTTTCATCTTCTCTCCAGGAACACGTTCAGCACGTCAGACGAGTGCTTCAGAGGTTACTAGAGAATGGGCTTTTTGTCAAGGCGGAGAAATGCGTTTTTCATGCACAGTCTGTTCCTTTCCTAGGGTTCATCATCTCGTCCGAGGGAATGCGTATGGATCCTGACAAGGTTAAGGCTGTGATTGATTGGCCTAGTCCAGATTCCCGTAAGGCCCTGCAGAGGTTTCTGGGATTTGCCCATTTCTATCGGCGTTTTATTCGCAACTTCAGCCAACTAGCCGCTCCTCTGACTGCCTTGACCTCCCCCAGAACGACGTTCAGGTGGTCCGATACAGCCGAGGCTGTGTTCGCCAAACTTAAGAGCCACTTTGTTTCGGCTCCCATCCTCGTTACCCCTGATCCATCACGTCAGTTCGTGGTGGAGGTCGACACGTCAGAGGTGGGGGTAGGATACATTAATGTTGTTAATGTAATCAACATTACCACATTTTTTGGGACTGCCAAGATATTTCTCAGTATTGGGCTAGACATGACCATATACAGAATGTTTTTGCATTTGTTTTTCCATTTACTTTTGAAACCCTAGTAATATAGCAACGGATAAATTGGACTCGAAGGACAAGAAACTTCTATACATCTTATTGGCAGCAAGTAAAAAGGCTCTAACGAGGAGATGGCTCAAACCAGAACCACCGACAACTGAGGACTGGATAAACATTGTGCAAGAGATCTACACAATGGAAAAACTGTCCTTTTTGCTCAAAGGGCAGAGGGACACTTTCTATAGGATATGGTCCAAGTTGTCGGAATATGTTAAGCCTGTTAGATCTGATTTTTTGTAAACACTGCTGCTTTTTACTAATTGTGCACAGATTTAAAAGTTTAAATGAATAACATAAATAATTTGGAAGTAATTTGGTTTCTCCGCCACCCATACCTGAGTTCTGATGTTCTTGTAATAGAAAGTAAAAAATGGTAAAGCAACGTAATGTACTTCATATGTCAAACAATTGTAAAATTCAAATTGCTTTCTCAATAAAAGTTAATAAAAAGTAAAAAAAAAAAGAATGAATACGTTCAGTTTGTTTTGGACTTAATTGAGATAATTCAGATACTTTTTGCTCCTGTTTTATCTGTGCAAAGTGTATTAAGAAAACAATGATTGAACAGCATCTAATAAAGTTTAAGCAACTTTTTCCTGAGAATAATGTAATTCCTAAGCAACATTACACGCTACATCTCCCTGCTCAATAAGGCCCTTTGATATTTCAATTCAATTCAACCTTTATTTATATAGCGCTTTTTACAATACAGATTGTATCAAAGCGCTTCACAGTGATAACATGAAAACAATATAACAAAAACAATATAACAATATAACAAAGTTTGTTTCTAAAAGAAAATTGCGTCAACGTCCACCTTAAGTAAGGCAGATCAATAATATTATTGAATATTAAATGTCCCCAACTAAGCAAGCCAAAAGCCAAGGCAACAGTGGCAAGGAACCAAAACTCCATCAGGTGACAGAATGGAGAGAAAAAAACCTTGTGAGAACCCAGACTCAGTCGGGGGGCCAGTTCTCCTCTGACCAACGGGGGAACAGTGCATGATTCGGGCAGCATTACAAGTCAGATTGGAATCGGAACATTTAGAGTATTTGTTCATTTCCATCTTTTGGAAGTCCAAGTAATCACGCCGGTATTAGGACGAGTTGTTGAGGATCAGTGCCGTCCACCATAGAGAGTCCATATTGCCGGCGTTGAGTCGTCACTTCACAGGCTTTGTGATTGGAGCATCTGAAGTCTCCGTGAGAGGCTGGATACAAACTGGAGCTGACGAACGCCATTTACCTCAGGACTCACGTCCCGAGATAACAGCAGAAAAGCAAAAAGGGAAAATAATTAGTGTAGCTGCTGTTCATAATGATGATTTCCATAACACAGTCGTAAATGATAAAACATGAAGACAGTGACTCTTGCGTCCCAAAATCACCCCCCTCTGTCCCCCACTCAGCTCAGCCCAGCTTACTGACCTCTACGTCCCTCCTGCTGCTGAGACCTAACCACAATCTCACAATCTCTCCGCAACCCAACCATACGCGCCAACCCGTTGACTAAGGCTGTCGAGCCCCACTGGTGCGTGAATAGGCAGTTTCAGTGGACAACGGTTCCGTATGGCATACTACCTACAGCAACACAATATCTGCCCAACCACCCGTCATTCACGCAATATCCACAGGAACGTAATGACTGTAAATACTATGCAACCTATACAAATAACCTACAGTCTCTTCAAGTTTTATAGTATTAAATGCATTTGATCTGATTCAGCAGTGGTATAAAAGGTAAGCATTATGTAAATGCTTGGCTAAAGAGATGCGTCTTTAATCTAGTTTTAAACTGGGACAGCTAGTCAGAGCCTCGAACAGTATCAGGAAGGCTATTCCAGAGTTTAGGAGCTAAATGTGAGAACGCCCTCCCTCCTTTAGTGGACTTAGATATCCTAGGAATGACCAGAAGCCTCGAATTTAGGGATCTTAAAGAACGCGATGGATTGTAGGGCGATAGAAGGTCCATTAAATACACAGGAGCTAAACCATTTAGGGCTTTATAGGTCATTAATAGTACTTTGTAATTGATACGGAACTTGATAGGTAACCAGTGTAGAGATGATAAAATCAGACTGATCTCATGAAATGGCGTATGTATGACACGCCAATTCGTATTTCCATTTTTGGCGTGCTATCAACACGCATAATCGCTTTTCAGCGTGTTTATCAAAGCCGTTGACTTAACGTTACATTACTGTATGTTTGTAGCGTGAGCGGTATGATTTTTTTTTAGTATAACTAAATCCAGATGCACGGACTACGCCACCCTGGGAATTGCACCCAAGGAAATATAAAAGGGACCCAGGTTCGGTGGTGCAGAGAAAAGACAGAGTCGCTTCATCCAATAAATTAATGGTTTTATTTAAGGAAAATGTCCCACTAGCACCATTTGTTCGTAATATAATTCACTAGCAAGTTTATTATAACAATACAGAACACATCAAATGCAAAAAGAACATTCCTCCAGACCTCGCTTATTTTTAAGCACTGAATCACATTAAACCAAACATAAACAAAATGTACCGTCCCCACAAAATAAAACAGACAAAAAGAATATTTACTACAAAAAGAATGTAACTGCAAGGCTAAAGCTTACGTTAGGGGTGGCCAACTAGCTGTAAACAATTGTGCTCTCAACCATTTATGTGTGCACGGCAAACTACATATGAAGAGGTGCTAAACCCGGGTGCTCCAACCTCACAGCAAATGTGTTCACCCAGGTGACTAGCCTCCCCCTCGGCGCACTCAGCCTTGACTCGAAACCAAAAGGAAACAAAAAGAAAGATTAGTAGGGAAGATACAAAGACAAAATAATCACAATCACATCAGACACAAATATGATGATTGACCAGATCAGGTGGTGCACAGATGATAAATAATCTGTCCTACCTCATCGGCTGTGAGGACCCCAAAATACTCAGTGGATGACCGTTAGATAGACACTAATATAACACCACATGGCACTAAGGCCCAAATCACACTGATCAGTCCAACTCCATTACAGAAATAGCAAAATAACCCAAACCATAAAATGAAATCAAAAACACACCACGACTATTAAAGTCATGAAAACCTAAGAAAACAATTATTCACGAAAATTATTCACGAAGGACAAAAGGAATAATCTAGTCTAAGAAAAACAGCAGCACGACCTGAATTAAATCACGTGGTACGCGGAAGACTGTAAAACAAAACATAACAATCAGACAAGGATCTACTCCAACCAACAAATACAAAATATGACTAAATCATACATACCACACGAGAATCACACACACATCACGGATCACACATCACGATGTCAGGATACACTCGCAACTGTTTCACTAAACTACAAGCACGCCGCAACCAGGTATAACCCTACCACACAAGAAAACATCCAATTCCAGATAGCCCAAATAAGGAATAGCCAACCCATTAGCAGCCTTAAGCTGAAGCCAACGGCAAGCCTGTAAACTCCCTGTCTTAAAGTGTTGCAAAAAGAAACTCTCGGTAACTGTGGACACCATAGAACCGGTGTCCAATAAACAGGACACCTTATGCCCACCCATAAGAATGTCTATATGGGGGCAAGAGGACATTAAAGTGGCTGCGGTGCTCACGCTACTTACAACACAAGAGCCTATAGGGGCCCCACCCGAGCTGTGGCTCAACGGTTTGGTGGGCATTAGTTTTCCGACCCCTGTTGGGAGGGAAATGGTCCAGTACTAGAGGGGGAAGGTAAAGCTACAGAGTGAGACCGGGAGCGAAAAGGAACCCTTGCACCGTCACAATCCCTTGCAAAGTGCCCCGGACGCTGACATCTCCTACAAATTACAGGGCCATCACGGAACGGTCTAACATGCCTCTGGTTGTTCTGAAGTAGAGCGATACTTTGGGTTAACTGATTAAGCTGATCTTGTTGTTGTTTCAGAATAGCTTTAAGATCCCCAGTTCTGCTCCTAATGTACCATTACCCAACACGGTAAAGGAACCCCCCTGAACCCCATACTGAAGGCCATAGACCGATGGAACAGAGTGACTACGACCCCTATGCCCCCCAGGCAGGCCCTCCCGCTCCCACCTAATAGCTTCCCCTCTGACATCCAACAGGGTACTTGCGGGCTGGCGACGCACTAGTTGCTTCAACTCTCGACGGAGTGAACAGTCGGAAACATACTCAATAAATTGGTCTCGTAATAGCACCTCAAAGTTCAACATGCCCGCTGGGGCAACACATTTTACCAGGTCCAGAAGACGCATCAGAGCCAAAGAAAACTCATGAAGACTCTCCCCCTCTTGCTGTTTCCTGGAAAAGAAAGCCTCCTGCAATGCAACATATGATTGACAACAGCCATACAGTTCTTGCAAGATCTTAATAATGATTTCCGGGTCTCCCCGCTCTGCATCTGAACGATATTTAATTTCATCCCTGGCCTCACCTTCTAAGTGATCAACCAAAAAGAAAGCTTGATCAACAGGAGCCAAATGACGGGCTCGCATACATGCGCCTGCCTCCTCAAACCCACTCGTCAATATTCATACCAGAGTTGCCTCGGAACATAGGGCACTTTCTATCCCGTGGGATTATAACAAGTCTCTCAGTAGCAGTTATAATACCTTCCGCAGCCATACTTGCAGATGGCCTTGCTGCAGTGTTGTCACAAAGGGCCGGAATAGAATCAGTTGACACGGTTGCCGCCAGCTCCTGGCGCAGACATTCATTTTCAGCTCTTAGTTGTAGCACCATGTCTCTAAGTTGTATCAGTTCATCCTCCATGACTGAAAAAAAAAAGCAAAACCACACAGAGGAAACTCAGGGAAGACGTTCGTTCAGAAGGGACCTCAATCAGTCCAGGGCTTGAGCATCACCTCAGAGTCAGAGTCGGCTGCTGTTTTTCAATACTCAAAAAAAAAGAAAAAGAAAAAAAAACAGAAAAAAACAGAATTGACTTCAAACAAAATGATCAATATGAGATTACAGAATCCACGTCTCTGCTTTTACAATGCAACCATCCTGCCGACTACGCCAGTTTGTAGCGTGAGCGGTATGATTTTTTTTTAGTATAACTAAATCCAGATGCACGGACTACGCCACCCTGGGAATTGCACCCAAGGAAATATAAAAGGGACCCAGGTTCGATGGTGCAGAGAAAAGACAGAGTCGCTTCATCCAATAAATTAATGGTTTTATTTAAGGAAAATGTCCCACTAGCACCATTTGTTCGTAATATAATTCACTAGCAAGTTTATTATAACAATACGGAACACATCAAATGCAAAAAGAACATTCCTCCAGACCTCGCTTATTTTTAAGCACTGAATCACATTAAACCAAACATAAACAAAAAAAAGAAAATGTACCGTCCCCACAAAATAAAACAGACAAAAAGAATATTTACTACAAAAAGAATGTAACTTCAAGGCTAAAGCTTAGGTTAGGGGTGGCCAACTAGCTGTAAACAATTGTGCTCTCAACCATTTATGTGTGCACGGCAAACTACATATGAAGAGGTGCTCAAACCCGGGTGCTCCAACCTCACAGCAAATGTGTTCACCCAGGTGACTAGCCTCCCCCTCGGCGCACTCAGCCTTGACTCGAAACCAAAAGGAAACAAAAAGAAAGATTAGTAGGGAAGATACAAAGACAAAATAATCACAATCACATCAGACACAAATATGATGATTGACCAGATCAGGTGGTGCACAGATGATAAATAATCTGTCCTACCTCATCGGCTGTGAGGACCCCAAAATACTCAGTGGATGACCGTTAGATAGACACTAATATAACACCACATGGCACTAAGGCCCAAATCACACTGATCAGTCCAACTCCATTACAGACATAGCAAAATAACCCAAACCATAAAATGAAATCAAAAACACACCACGACTATTAAAGTCATGAAAACCTAAGAAAACAATTATTCACGAAGGACAAAAGGAATAATCTAGTCTAAGAAAAACAGCAGCACGACCTGAATTAAATCACGTGGTACGCGGAAGACTGTAAAACAAAACATAACAATCAGACAAGGATCTACTCCAACCAACAAATACAAAATATGACTAAATCATACATACCACACGAGAATCACACACACATCACGGATCACACATCACGATGTCAGGATACACTCGCGACTGTTTCACTAAAACACACAATAACCCCCATTAAACTGGACTAACCCCATACAACCCACATCACAACAGATTGTGATCGCTGACATACCTCAAGCTTTCTATGAGTGCTCGACGCAACTCCCAGGATACGCAGCCAAAACGGTTACAGCAATCCTTCAAAGATAAAAAAAACAGTCTAAACACTTTAAAACCACACGAAGCCGTGCATAACCTCCGTCGCTTACCTGGACTATAGTGAAACCGGAAGAGGGGCGGGCGTGACAAAGCCTACATTGTAGGGCTTCCTGTTTGAACCTTTAAATACGCTGGCCCCGATTACCTCATCCACCCATTCCCATATAAGGGCAATGACGCCAACAAAGGAAAGTGAAACTCCTCTACTGCTACATTCATAAATATATGACCTACCCCAACCCCGTCCCTAAACCTACCCGTCACTGGGGTTAATACCATTTATGAGTCTTCCCCTACCATCCTAGGAAAAAAATATCGCTCCCCAGATGTAGATCTACATTTTGCTTCGTTTCGCTCGGACATTTAACGGCGTGTACATACACGCGGAATCAGTCGGACATTTAACGGCGTAGACATACACGCAAAAGATGACGGTTCGTTTCGGCGTGGACATACACGCGGATAGCTCAAAATGCGTATAGATAACACGCCACTTGACTTGAAAGTGGCGTGTATGTTTACGCAAAGTCATGATGTCATGTTGATAAAATTGGTGTTTTATGATCATATTTTCTTGACCTAGTAAGAACTCTAGCGGCTGCATTTTGCACTAACTGTAGCTTGTTTATTGAGGATGCAGGACAACCAGCTAATAAAGCATTACAGTAATCTAGTCTCGAGGTCATGAATGCATGAACTAACTTTTCTGCATCAGAAACAGATAGCATGTTACGTAATTTAGCAATGTTTCTAAGGTGGAAAAAGGCTGTTCTTGTAACATATGAAATATGATTTTCAAAAGACAAGTTGCGGTCTAGTATAACACCCAGGTCTTTTACCGTAGAGGATAAAGTAACAGGACATCCTTCTAAATTAAAGTTGTATTGTAAGTGGTTTTGTGGGTAGTTTTTTGGACCAACAAGTAATACCTCCGTTTTATCTGGATTTAGTAGCAGGAAATTACGCGTCATCCATCATTTTATATCTTTAAGACACTGTCAATTTTGTTGAGTTAGTGTTTTCATCTGGCCGTGATGAAATATATAATTGAGTGTCATCAGCATAACAGTGGAAATTAATTCCATGTTTTCTTATAATATTACCAAGTGGCAGCATATATATTGAGAATAGCAGAGGGCCTAACACCGATCCTTGCGGCACTCCATAGTCTACTGACGTTATCTTCGATTTTTAACAAACAAAATGGTAACGGTCTGATAAGTACGATCTGAACCAGCTTAATGCCTGTCCCTGAACACCAGTGTAGTTTTGTAGTCGATCCAAGAGTATTTTATGATCGATAGTGTCAAACGCAGCACTAAGATCGAGTAAAACTAGTATTGAGATACAGCCTTGGTCAGAAGCTAAAAGTAAATCATTTGTAATTTTAACTAGCGCAGTTTCTGTGCTATGATGCGGCCTGAATCCTGACTGAAATTTTTCATATATCTCATTTTCTTGCAAGAAAGAGCACAATTGAGCGGACACAGTTTTTTCTAGTATTTTAGACATAAATGGAAGATTTGAAATGGGTCTGTAATTTGCTAAGTTATTTGGATCTAATTGCGGTTTCTTAATGAGAGGTTTTATTACTGCCAGCTTGAATATTTTTGGAACATGACCTAAAAATAAAGATGAGTTAATAATATTGAGAAGAGGCTCTTCTACTATAGGTAACACTTCTTTCAGAACTTTAGTTGGTATTGGATCTAATAAACATGTTGTTGGTTTAGATGCAATGATAAGTTTATTTAGCTCTTCCTGTCCTATAGTTGTAAAGCGGTGTAGTTGTTCCAGAGGGGCCATAATTGAGGCTGAATCATAAGACACCATAGAGGATTGTACATTTACAATTGTGTTTCTGATGCTTTCTATTTTCTCATTGAAGTAGTTCATAAAATCATTACTACTATACTGTAACGGAATATTTTGCTCTGGCGATGTCTGTTTATTTGTTAGTCTAGCCACGGTGTTAAATAAAAACCTTGGATTATTTTGGTTATTTTCTATTAGTTTGCGGAGATGCTCTGCCCTGGCTGCTTTTAGAGCCTTTTTTTAACGTGACATACTGTCTTTCCACGCGATTCTAAAGACCTCTAAATTAGTTTGTTTCCATTTACGCTCTAAGTTACGAGTTTCTCTCTTGATAGCATGCGTAGCACTGTTGTACCATGGTGCTTTAGTTTTCTCTCTAACCTTTTTTGGTCTAATTGGTGCAACAATATCTAATGTACTAGAGAAAATGGTGCTCAAACTGCTGGTCATTTCCTCTAGTTCATCTGTTTGTTTGGGTTTACTGAGCAGCTGAGATAGATCAGGTAAGCTATTTGAGAATCTATCTATAGTGGTCGGAAGGATTGTTCTGTCTGGTCGATAACGCGGCGCAACATGACGAATTTCAGCAGTACGTATTATACAAGTTACCATGTGATGATCAGTGAGATCGTCACTTTGCGGTATAATATCTATATCGGTTAGATTGGTTCCATATGATATAATTAAGTCTAGTGTATGATTTAGACGATGAGTGGGACCACTGACGTTTTGTTTGACCCCAAAGGAGTTTAATAAATCTGTAAACGCAGTCCCTAACGCATCATTTGTGTTATCTACGTGTATGTTAAAATCTCCAACAATTATTGCTTTATCGGCATTGACCAATAGATCTGAGAGAAAGTCTGCAAACTCTTTAAGGAAATCAGCGTTAGGTCCTGGAGGTCTATATACAGTAGCCAAGGCTAGAGATAATAGGGATTTCTTTCTTACATCTAAGAGCGTAACGTTTAGCACAAGTACTTCAAACGAATTAAACCTGTGACCTGTTTTCTGAGTAACATTAAGAATATCTCTATAGATTGTTGCAACACCGCCACCACGACCGATCAGACGCTCATGCTTATAACAGTATCCTGGCGGAGTAGACTCATTTAGACCGAAATACTCATTTGGTTTAAGCCAGGTTTCAGTAAGGCAAAGTACATCGAAGCTATTATCTGTGACCATTTAATTTACAATAACCGCCTTTGGTGTGAGCGATCTAATGTTTAGAAGACCTAGTTTTAGAAATTGTTTTTGTTCACTGATATTTAGATTTTCAGGTTTAATTACAATAAGATTTTTCCTGGATCCTACAGTAGATTTATTATTTGGCCTCACTAAACGAGGAATAGACACAGTTTCTATATGATGTTCTACACTACTTATATCAATTAAATTGGCACAGCAAAGACTGTGAATTGGACTTTGACTTACTAGTCAGATGGAGTGTAACGTCTTGGAGATGTTGTCCGACAGAACAGCCGCTCCGATTCTGCTGGGGTGCAGGCCATCAGCACGGTAGAGCCTAGGTCGCTCCCAGAACAGATTCCAATTATTTACAAAGAGCAGTTTTTGTTCATTACACAATGACATTAACCATTCATTTAGTGCAAATAATCTACTGAACCTTTCCTGTCCTTGTCGGTACGTGGGAAGCGGTCCAGACACGATGATCGTTGCTTCAGGCGCTGTGCTGCGTACCGCCTCGATCAGGCTCCTGTAGTCCTTCTTCAGAACCTCCGTCTGCCGCAGCCTGATATCGTTCGTCCCCGCGTGCAGCACCACAGCTCCAACGCGCTCGTCACCGTTCAGGATCTCGGGAACCTGTGCGGCGACATCAAGAACACGAGCACCAGGAAAGCAGTGAGTGCGCACCTTACCCTTACCTGAGGTAGCACGGACATGACGGACCATGGAAGTGCCGATGATCATGGCTTCATTGCGTTCCGACTCGCGAAGAGGGGAGAAGCGATTCCGGGTGGAGATCTCGAAGACCGGGAGGGGCGGAGAGGTTCTTGCTCTGGTCCTGGCTCGTGTCTTCCGCTGTGGGATCACCCAGGGTCCATGGTGTTGGGTCGGTGCCGGAGTGAATGATGCCAGAGATGATCGCGTCCTCCTGGGCAGAGAAACGCACGGAGTAGACGAAGTCGGAGTCAAAAAGTTACCAACCACTGACTTATGTGCATCGGCGCGTGACGTTTCAAGCGCTGATCGCCGATCCCGCAGCTCGGCTTGCCTCTCTAGCAGACCACGGATCTGTTTCTCCACCGATTCCAGTTCCAATCGTACCGAGATCAGCTCGAATGTATCCTCACCTGCACTCAGAGGTAACGTTAGACACACATCCAATATGTTCGCCATAACAGATGAACAGTAAATTAGTAGTGATACTACCAATATCACTACTAATTTAGGACTGGAATGCTGGATATAACCTGTATCCTTTCAGTGAAACGGGTGTAAAATCAGACGGTCAATAGGCGCGAGGCCACGCGTGAAATGCTAGCGGACTAAAGGCTAGTAGCCGAGATTCGCAAAGTTGGATCTAAGTAGCGATATCAAAGCAATCCGATTGTTTTTTATTAGGAATAGTATCGAGGATAAGTTCCCATGATATAAAAATAGAAAGTGCTTGTTTATAAATGAGTGGTAAGGAAGAAAATCAAGGATTAATGAATCGATTCGACGGAGCTTTCAAACACAAACACAGACTGCACGCGCATCAAACAATTCTAGAGCCAGAATTCTGATAAGGCATATGTGCAGTCAAAACACTGTTTTTTCAAGCAGTGGTCATCAAAAAATAAACTTCTGAGCATCCTATTTTTGTACATGAGAAGGAATTGGGACCTGTTTCAGAAGTGACAAATATGGAGTACATTACAGCAAAGATTAGAGATTTTTTTGGGATTGATGGCATTCAACATGCCATGAAGTGGCTAATTCTAAATGGTAATAAGTACATCAGAGAAAAGTCTCTGATAATCATCAGTGCAAATGGGAAAGTGCCTGTCTTTGGACTTATAAATAACATTTATGTTGTAAACTGTTCACTGTATTGTTTTGAATATCAGCTTTATGAGACTCTGGATTTGAATAGAGATCTACTAGCATATGAAGTTTGTGTACTAATCTAACCCAGGCAACAGAGTTTATAGATGCTGAAAAGCTAATCGATCAAACATCTTATTATCTAATCAGTTTCAAAAACAGTGCATATGTTTTGACGATGATGTTATTGCTCTTAAAACTGGCTAATTGAACATATTGGATGAGGTTTGGAAGGAGTGTGGTGACTTGACGCTGAATCTTATGATTTTTTACTGTGTTGTAAATGTGTTGATGTTGACATAAAACCAGTATTTGTAATAAATAATGTTAATTAACAAGTCCGGAGTGTGATTGAGCATTTTTTACTGGGCAACCTTAAAACAAGTTCTTAAAGCTAAGAGAAAAAAAGTCTTAAAAAACCGACGGCTGGCCTCAAACGATGTCTCTCACATTAAGTTAGCTTGATTTGTAGGTAAATTAACTAAGTTTAAGATTTACTAACCAAGACAAGATCAATAAGATTTTATGGCTAGATATAAGATTGCAAATCTTGGCTAGATGAGGAGTTTTTGCAGTGTAAACAGTCTGTTACGGTAATTTCTATTATAACTGTAAAGCTCACTCTCTCCAGAATATTAATCACACACACCTGTTCATCATCAATTACCTCATCAGCCAGCTCTTAAAACTCTCACTGTGATTTCAGTCTTTGTCAAGCCTCCAACAGGAACTGACCGTTCTTCCCGTATCCTGAAAACCCTGCGATCTCTGAGCCGCCTGAGAATTCTGTCTCCTTATCTGACTCAAATTAACCTTTGTGATATTGTTCTGCTATCTCCAGATCTCCCATCCGATTCCTGAGATCCTGTTCTCTCATGAGCTTCCATGTTCGCGATTTGATCCAGTTACCCCGATCATACCTAAAAGAGAAGAGAGGAAGGATTAGCGAACTGAGACTGAGTGATTATCCTACTCTTGGAACTATCTGGATTACCTGTTGTTATCCGTGCATCGAGTGTTCTTCACAATATTTGCATCTGAAATCACCGTGTACTCACCTTGCACGATTGCCACCTGTAAATAAAGCTGTGTTTGAATCACTTACCTTCGATTTCCTGGTCTCTATCCTGACAAAAGCTGCTTTGAAGCAATCCATACTGATTAAAGCTCTTTATAAATAAAGGTGACTTGAGGCTTGTTTTGTCACGTCAAACCCACTTAATCTGACATGTTGTGCAACTACTGTACAAAAAAATACAAGAATGGATATAAAAAAGTGATACAAATCTGTATTTGAACACAGCAGGATGTTTAAAAAAAATCTTTAAAGCATCTAAAACGTCATGTGATGACAACAACCGAAGGACTCCTTTGAAATGGTTTTAAAACAAACTGCTCAACAAAAACTTTGAGGAAAGTAGTAAAACTTTAAAATGCTTTTCTTTAATGGACAAATCCCTTTATCATAAGTCACGTCAAACCCACTGACCTGATGTATCTCCATAAACAAAAAATTTACTCATATGAATATTGTTTATCATGATTAAAAACACACAACACTTTAAATGAGTCCACCCCCAACATTAATGTTATAAAAACGAGCCTCGTCTGAAAGGCAAAGGGTGAGGTGTTGCTGTAATCTATAGTAATGTCTTCAGAAATACTGAGAAGTCTAGTTTCAAATATAATTCTTTGAAAGTGTTGGTCCTTTTGACACAGATTCTCCTTTGCACTTAAAAAAAGATTAAAAAAATAGTCCAATGCCTTGGTACAACGAGCACACTCAGGTCTTTAAGAGAGCAGCCAGAAAAATGGAGCATAGCTGGAAGAAAACAAAACTAACCTTTTTTTTTTTTAAATTGTTTTGAGAGAGCACGATTGTGTACAGAAAGGCCTTATAAACTGCTAGATCTGCTTATTTTTTTACTCTCTTAGAAGAAAACAAAACACAGCCCTAGGTTTTTATTTGTTACAGTAGCTAAACAATAAATAAAGCTTCTACTACTGAAGTTTCCAAAGAGCATACCCATAATGACTTTATGAGCTTCTTTACTTGATTGATAATATTAGAGAGAAAATAAAAACTATCCTACCATCTACTACAGTAGCGCATCAGGGAGTGCATTGTAGTAAACATTCCATTCATTCGTTGCAACAGGAGTGGAAGAATTGTCCAAACTCGTTAAATCATCTAAATCGACAACATGTATGTTAGACCCTATACCGACTAAGCTACTGAAAGAGATGCTTCCAGAGGTCATATATCCTCTTCTAAATATCATTAATTCGTCTTTGTCACTAGGATATGTATCGAAAACTTTTAAGCTGGCTATTATTAAACCTCTTATTACATTTTTTTCAAAGATACTAGAAAAGGCATTATCTTAACAACCATGTTCCTTTTTAGAAAGAAATGATATCTGCGAGGATTTCCAGTCAGGATTTAGACCGTATCATAGTACTGAGACAGCTCTCATTAAAGTCACAAATGATTTGTGATCGTGGTTGTAGTTCTCTATTAGTCTTACTCCTATTTAGCACCAAAACTTTGGAACAATCTTCCTAACATTGTCCGGGAAGCAGACACAGTCTGTCAGTTTAAATCTAGACTAAAAACATGTCTTTGACCTTGCATACACATAACACATTATAGATTTCTATAATTCAATGTTAGGCTGCATAGATTAGATCAGCCGAAACCGGGAACACTTCCCTTAAATCCTGATGTACTTTTTACATCAGGGGACACACACACACACTCCGGATCTGATGAAGGACCAGCGCATGGACACGACGACAACGCAGTCCTGAAGTGCCAGCCTTATCAACACTTCGACAACCTCATCTCCACACCGGCGCGATGACTCTGACCCTAACCAGATAAACTGGATAAATATTGTGAAAGTTCTGATCCCATCTGACTTCTGACCTATTATGCTGCCTAAATCATAATCATACACTGTTGGTTCGTTGGCCAAAGGAGGACTGGCCCCCTGACTGAGCCTGGGTTCTCCCAAGGTTTTTTTCTCCATTCTGTCCCTGATGGAGTTTTGGTTCCAACACTGTCGCCTTTTTTGCCTTTCTTTGCCTTTGTCGCCAATGGCTTCTGGCTTGCTTAGTTGGGGACATTTAATTTTGAATTTAACAATACTATTACAACATTATTTTCCTGTTATCTCTGTAAAGCTGCTTTGAAACAATCTGTATTCTAAAAAGCGCCATATAAATAAAGGTGACGACTTAAAAATGATGTCAATAGCACCTTTAGAAATATATTTACTGTGAAAAATGGTGACATGTTCTATACTTATACTATAAAATACTTAGCCCAGGAGAATGACTATATATATATAGTATATCTCATCATGAACTTCATGCCTGGACTCATTATGTTGTGATTACATTTAGCTTTAAAATGATTACGTTCATATCTTGTTAAACCCTGCATATATAAGCCCTGTATTTTCACTCATTCTTTGTGAAGTCTTGAAAGAGACATGCTGCTCAGAGACTTTTTGTTTTAGAGTAAAAGGATAAACACATTTAACTTTAAAAAAAATCCAAAGATGTTGTGCGTTTTCTCTTAACATGGCTTTAAAAATGAATGAAATCCTATAAAGTTTCATGTAGTAAGTACACTATTGAATCTTTACAGCTGCTATCTAACTCAGTCACTTTAGTGCATGACTGTAGCTTTCAGCCAGGAGAAGATGTCATCAGGTCGCTCTTTCTGCTGCCTCACCCAACCTACGGACAGCTGCCTACCTCTCCCTTCCTGCTAAATCTAGAGCTGTGAGTGTCTTATACACAGACTGCGCCGGGAAACCCCTACAGCCGACCTCAACCAGGAATAGCCAGGTCTTCCACCCTTTGGCCCTGCACTGCTCAACGAGGTCCTGATACTTGGTGGCTTTCCGCTCATAGGCCTCCTCGCACCCATCTTCCCATGGGACCGTCAGTTCAATCAAGATTATCTTCCTTGCCTCTTCAGACCATAGGACCATGTCCGGCCTCAGCGATATTTGCACAACCTGGGGGAAGACTAGTTTCCTTCCCAGGTCCACCCTCATCTCCCAGGATTGTGCTGCTTGCAAGAGGCTCTTTTTCCTCCTCTTGGGGGCTGGTGGTTTCTCCCATTCTCTGATGAACTGAATGAATGTTGCCGGCCTTGTACTGGTCTGGGGCTTTTTCTGCCTCTCCCGCTCCAAGATGTCAGCCAGTTCACCGAGAACCTTGTCATGGCGCCACCTTGGTTATGCTAATCAGCAGAGATGGGACCAAGTCACAGATGTGCAAGTCTCAAGTAAGTCTCAAGTCTTAACCTTCAAGTCTCAAGTACTGTAAGTCCCAAGTATTTTTTTCCTGGGCAAGTCAAGTCAAGTCACAGGCTATGTCAAGTCAATTCAAGTCAAGTCCTTTAGTAGGTCAAGTCAAGTCCAAGTCAAGTCACCTTATTATTGTAATTTTACCTGCAGAATTTGATCTATGGGCGTCAGTTTGGTTTGAAATGAACAGAGGCGCATTCGGAAGTGCATTTGGGTACAATTCATTCACTTTTCTCTTTCGTGCAGGTCATGTTTTGAAAGACGGTGTCCTGTAGCTCACTAATTTAAAGAAATAAAAATGTATACAAAAATGTGATGTCCGACTTCTTTTATGAAGAAGAAAGCCTTAAGTTTTCAAAAAGCATTAGACATATGACCCACTATTCTGCCTTCGTGTGAGTTATATATCAATACGCTGATTTCACGCTGCCGCCATTTTGAAATCGAAAGCGATGCTCTGGTGGGAAGAACCCCGGAAGTACAGATGAACAACAGTGCCTTGGACAACCAACCTGAAGCTGCTGCCGCGATTTACACTATTGGATGTTAATATCCAATAAAGGGTATGTATATAGTTTGTTCCTGCTTATTTTTTTTCCGTTCTGAATTATATATATATATAAAAAAAAAAAAATTATTTATAAATGAATTTCACTGTATATAGTCTAAAGTATAAAAGAAATGTATGTACAATTTTAGAATAACTAATTTCTACATTAAACACAACAATACCCCATCGCATTCGCGACTCTCCTATGATTAAAAGCGACACTTCCGGTTTTCTTCCCACCGGAGCGATTTCAAAATGGCGGCTGCGTGAAATCAGCGAATGAATTCAAACGTGCTTTCGCGCGTTGGCTGGCGCTGAGCCAGAGACATACGCTCTCAGTGCTGTCATATCACAACTGTTCAGTGTTTCAACCACATAATTTTTATTTTAGGTTTCAGACATTTAAATACACATAAGTACTAGCAAAAAAAAATATTTGTAGTTTATAAAATACACACTGATGTCTATGGAAGCGTCAATAATAATCCTTTACATTATAATAAGACGACACGTTTTATTCATATCAGATACACACTGTGTAAGTAGCTTTACATTTTACCCTATTCTTCTCCCAGTTCACCGGTCACTTACTTTCATGTATTTCGTGAGAAATTGAGAAATTGACGTGTTGTAAACTAACGTTAACATAGCACCGCCCATTCGCACATGCAGCTCAACTAACGCGATCATAATAAAAGTGTTTAAACAACAAAACACATCCACTTGCACATATTTGACAATCGGAATATCAGTGTTGCATGTTATAGCCAATACAATTGTGAACATTTTGAATAACACAGGAAAAATGACATAAAAGCAGATCATTCATTCAGCGCTGTGTTGTGGTTGTGCTGTGTCACGTGACAAGCAATGACTCGTCACCATGGAAACATTAAAGTGAGTGACAGGTTCTAAATAACGGTCGCCTAGAAAAACTCACACTGGGGGATCAGTTAGAAGTGTTTAAACTTACTTGTGAAAGGGTTAATGGCTACTTTAGCTATTATTACATTAGCTAACTACCAACTAACCAGATAACATTAACAAACTACTCGATTACTATCGTAACCTCAGTTCCCTGAGAGAGGGAACGAGTATTGCGTAGCTGAACGAGTATTGCGTAGCTATACGCAGTGGGGAAACTCCTTTTCCTCGATTTACTGAAACCTATATGTAAAACGCATTTGCAGCTGCACAGCCAGCACACTGAGCGTCTGGCACGCTCATAGGCTGTGCTGCCGCAACTGCACAACCAATGGCGCGGGCGACTCTGACCTGCAGCCAATGAGCTAGCTCAACGTCAGAGCCCGTCAAGGGGGTGTGGCTTAGCCTATAAAAGACCCCCGAATTCGCCATTATAGCAGGTTTAAACGACTGAAGCGACAACTTCACCAGTTACTAAATGCGGCCGGCTACGCAATACTCGTTCCCTCTCTCAGGGAACTGAGGTTACGATAGTAACCGAGTAGTTCCCTTTCGAACGGTCACTTCGTATTGCGTAGCTATACGCAGTGGGGACGCCCTGTAAAACGCCGCACCCTTAGTAACTGGTTGCACTGCAACTCAGGCCCCCTGAGCTAACAGAACAAGCCAGAACCCAATATATAAATATATATATAACAGACCAGACACTGTCAGGCCTGAATAATATATAAGAGTCAGTAACAACCAACAGAATATGCTAACAAACCCCGACACTGTCGGGATTATTAGTACAATTCATAACCGGCCTAAGCGGGTTTTATATATGTATGTATGTGATTATGCACAGTAATTCTTTGTAGACAAGACCAGACAGCATCGAGTCTTAATCATACTGAAAGAACCTTCGCCTGCAGGGAAGGCACCTCCATATTATAGAACTTCATAAATGTGGAAGGCGAGGACCAGCCGGCCGCATCACAAATATCTTGAATGGGAAACCCAGATGACCACGCCCATGACGAGGCCATGCCTCTAGTCGAATGGGCCCTGACACCTATAGGGCAAACCTGACCCACTGAAGTATAAGCCATAGAAATGGCATCCACTATCCATCTAGACAGTCTTTGCTTGGTAACTGGACCACCCTTAGATCGGCCACCAAAGCAGACATACAGCTGTTCTGACTGTCTAAAAGACGCAGAACGCTCCAGATAGACTCTCAGCGCCCTAACAGGGCAGAGAAGATTAACCTCCCCATCCTCAGCCGAAGGGGGAAGGGCTAATAGCGTGATAACTTGCGCTCTAAACGGCGTTGAGAGCACCTTGGGTATGTAACCATGCCTGGGTTTGAGAATGACTCTGGAGTCATCCGCTCCAAACTCCAAACATGCCGGACTCACAGAAAGGGCCTGCAGATCTCCCACTCGCTTGATAGATGCCAATGCCAACAGGAGAGCAGTCTTAAGCGAGAGTGGTTTTAGATCCACCGACCGGAGCGGTTCAAAAGGCGGCCCCTTCAGGGCCCTGAGGACCGTGGAGAGGTCCCAGGGAGGTACTGATGGGGGCCTGGAGGGGTTAATTCTCCTAGCGCCCTTCAGAAATCTTACCACCAGGTCATTTCTTCCCTGTGATTGACCAGCCCCCAACGCATGATGCGCTGCGATGGCTGCCACATAAACTTTGAGCGTGGACGGGGTGCGGCCCGCGTCCAGTAGCTCCTGCAGGAAGGAGAGTACCACCGATACCTCACATGACTCTGGGTCAACTCGATTTTTCGAGCACCAGCTGGAAAAACCCGACCACTTCAAAGCATAAAGACGCCTAGTAGACGGGGCCCTTGCTTCAGAGATAGTGCTTAAGACCTTGTCAGGAAGGCCCCCGGGTACCCGTTTAGGGGCCACACATGGAGGGCCCATAAATCGGGTCGGGGGTGCCATTTTGTCCCTTTGGCCTGTGTGAGGAGGTCCCTCCTCATTGGAACGGGCCAGGGGACCGTGTCTGACAGCTGAACCAGCTCCGGAAACCATGGTCTGGATTTCCAGAGAGGAGCCACCAGATGGACTGGGCATCCGCTCTCCCTGACCCGTTCGATGACTTGTGGGACCATCGAGATAGGGGGGAAAGCGTAAAGGGGGCGGTTGGGCCAGGGATGGGCCAGCGCGTCCCTGTTCTTCGAGAAAAACACCCTGCAGTGGGTGTTGGCTCTCGAGGCGAAAAGGTCGATTTCGGCCTCGCCGAATCTCTCCCATATCAGACTGACCGTCTGAGGGTTCAGAGACCACTCGCTTAGGGGAGTGTTGCCCCGTGAGAGCATATCCGCGCCCAGATTTTGGACGCCCGGGATGTGCGCTGCTCTCAGGGAGCTCAGGTTGGCCTGTGCCCGTAGGAGGAGGTCCCTCGCCATAGCATGCAGGTTGCCCGACCTGATGCCACCCTGGCGATTTATTTAGGCCACCACTGACATGTTGTCCGTACGGACCAGGACATGGTGACCCCTGAGGTTTAACAGAAATGCTTTCAGGGCCAAACCAACTGCTTTCATTTCCAGACAGTTGATATGTAAGCTCTGCTCCGTGCTCGACCAGAGGCCGGAGGCAGGCCTGCCCTCGTGCAGCGCTCCCCAACCCAGGTTGGATGCGTCTGTAAAAACCACCTTCCTCCTGGAAACTACCCCCATGGTCACCCCCTTTGTGGTACCAGTCCTGAGCCCGCCAGGGAATCAGTGTTCTTAAACACCCGTGATTCACCATAATGCGCAGGCTGCCTGACTGCCATGCATGGGTTGGCACACGGCGTTTCAGCCAGTGCTGCAGCGGGCGCATGCGCAGTAATCCCATGTGGAGTACTGATGATGCGGCTGCCATTAGACCAAGCAGTTTCTGAAACCTCTTCAGAGGCGCGCGCTCACGCGCCCTGAATGCGGCTACCAGTGTCTGCACCGAGAGCGCGCGCTCTTGAGTGAGCCGCGCTTTCATTGTCACCGAGTCCAAAACCGTGCCCAGAAAGACCACAGTCTGGCTGGGGTTCAGTTCGCTTTTGGCAACATTGATTGTGAGACCCAAGCATTTTAAATGGCCGAGAATCAAATCCCTGTGAATTATTAGTTCGTCTCTCGACTGCGCTAGCACCAGCCAGTCGTCGAGATAATTCAGCACACGCACTCCCTGGCTTTTTAGCGGGGAGAGCGCTGCATCCATACATTTCGTGAATGTACGGGGTGCCAGGCTCAGACCGAACGGCCGAACGGTGTATTGATATGCCCTCCCCTCGAAGGCGAATCTCAAGAATGGCCTGTGACGAGGGTCGATCTGAATATGAAAGTATGCATCTTTTAGATCCATTGAAACAAACCAATCCCCCGGGCGAACTTGCGCGAGAATTTGTTTGAGTGTTAACATTCTGAAAGGCCGTCTCATGAGAGCCCTGTTCAAACGTCTCAGATCTAGTATGGGTCTGAGCCCGCCGTCTTTCTTTGGAATTAGAAAATAGCGGCTGTAAAACCCCGAATACATTAGCGCGGGAGGGACTGACTCTATCGCTCCTTTTGCTAATAAATTCTGAACTTCGGTGCGAAGCACGTGACCCACGTCGCTTCTCACCGATGTCTCGATAACCGCCTGGAATTTCGGGGGTCTGCGAGCGAATTGGAGCGAGTAGCCTCGCTTTATAGTGTTTATGACCCAACTCGACACACCAGGGTTGGCTTGCCAGGCCAACGCCCGTGTGGCTAGGGCTTGACACACTGAATGGGGGGGACCGCCTAACATAGGGGGACCTGATACCCTTACACTGTGATTTGTGCACATACTGAGTGTTTGACTGATTATACCGGCTTTTGCCCGGGGGGATTTCAGTCTTACAACAGGGCGGGGGCCGCCTAGTGAAGGGGGACCATGAACCCGTGTGATGTGATTGTGAAACATACTCTTTTTGTGCTTTATTTGGGTCGCCGTGAAAACGGCGTTTGTTTGCAAAGACGCACTCACTGCTGCGGGCCTGTTTACAATAATAAAATCCCCAGCCGCCTGAACTGAACAGGGAGCTGTGGGAAGTTTTGCCGTTTTTTTCGAGGGTGGTCCGGCTAGCGCGAGACACGAGCCCTCTCTCTTTCCTCTCCGTGCTAGGACGACTTCGGAGGCACCTGGTCGGCCGCGGCGCTGGGTCGAGGGCCTTGACGCCTGGGGAGCTGGCTGGCGTTGGCTATCAGCCGCAGGGCGGGGCTGAGAGGCCTGTTTCACCGGCTTGGCTGGATGAGGCGAAGGCGGCGGCTTGGGCTTGCTGGTCGCGGAGCTCGAACGCTTCGGCAAGAAGTGTCGCATGGCCTGGGACGCTTTCTGTGCCTCTGTGTACCTCTCTGAGAAACCTTTCACCGCCGGGCCGAAGAGCCCGGAGCTGGACACCGGGGCGTTGAGAAACCTCGTTCTGTCGGCGTCCTTAATCTCGGTGAGGTTAAGCCAAAGATGGCGCTCGAGCACGACCAAGCTCGCCATGTTTCTTCCGATGGCCTGTGCTGTAGCCTTAGTAGCACGCAGCGCTAAGTCTGTAGCACTCCTCAGGTCTCGAAAGGTCTCCGGGTCCGGGCCAGTCTCGTCCATGGACCGGAGGAGTTTGGCCTGGTAGACCTGCAACACGGCCATTGTGTGCAGGGCCGATGCAGCCTGACCGGAGGCGGAGTACGCGCGTCCAGCGAAGGCTGAGGTGTTTCGGCAGGGTTTGTTGGGATGAGCGGCTCTAGCTCGCCAGCTAGCTGCAGTGCTCGGGCAAAGATGAGCTGCCACGGCCTCTTCGAGGGGCGGCAAAGACTCATAACCCTTTTCCGCTGCGCCATCCACGGAGGAGAGCGTCGCGGAAACTGCAGATCCCACACGTGCTGAGTATGGAGCGCGCCAGGCCTTGGTTAGCTCCTCGTGGACCTCGGGGAAAAATGGCGCCGGTTTGTGACGCGGGGCCTGCTGGCGCCCCTCCAGAAACCATCCATCCAGCCGACTACGAGGCGGCTCCTCGGGCGAGGCCCACTCTAGCTCGAAGTCCGCGACGGCCTTCGTCAGGATCCGAAGCATTTCGGCGTCGGAGTTTGTCCTGGTCGCTAATCCACTGGCCACAGATTGGGAGGCGGAGACGGGGTCGAGAGAGCCCGGCCATTCGTCCTCAGAAGCGGCGATGGATATGCTGTCGTCGCGCTCGAGAGATCCGTCAAAGGAGACGAGGCCCGCCACGTGTGGGGAGGGGCGCTGGTCTCCTGTGAACAGGACCGGTGATGGCGTTTGAGTCGGAGAGAGTGAAGCACGCGGGGACGCGGCCGGCGTGCGTTCACCAATCTCCATACCCTCCGGTTGCCGTTGGCTGCGACGCTTCTTCTTCCTCGGAATGGGAAGCGTGGTCGAAGCGGCATCGCCGTCTCGCGAGAGAGCTAGCCGATTGCGCAGCACGGAGATAGGCATGCAGTCGCAGGCCGCACATCCGCCGACCGAGAGTGCATTCTCCGCGTGGTCGACACCCAAGCAGGAAACGCAGCTCTCGTGTTGGTCTGCCTCGTGCAGACGGCCTCCGCACGTGGCGCAGGATGGACGAGGCATACTGAAATAGAATGTTAGCAATAGCACAAAGGATATAAATGTCGCCGGATAGCCACAGGTGAGACGGCGTCAGGAGAAATCGACGTGCAGGCGAAGTCTGCTGAAGAGAAGCACGCTCAGGCTGAAAGGCTTGTTCGACGGCGAATGCTACAGTAAAAAGCTCAGGGACATGTGTACTGTCGCTGAAGGAGTAAAATCTGCTATAATGGCGAATTCGGGGGTCTTTTATAGGCTAAGCCACACCCCCTTGACGGGCTCTGACGTTGAGCTAGCTCATTGGCTGCAGGTCAGAGTCGCCCGCGCCATTGGTTGTGCAGTTGCGGCAGCACAGCCTATGAGCGTGCCAGACGCTCAGTGTGCTGGCTGTGCAGCTGCAAATGCGTTTTACATATAGGTTTCAGTAAATCGAGGAAAAGGAGTTTCCCCACTGCGTATAGCTACGCAATACGAAGTGACCGTTCGAAAGGGAACTGACAAGCACTTACTGGGCAGAATGGCGAAATTGGAGGTTATCGTCTCGCGCTGTTCGTCTTTTGCCATCTTGTGAATAATTCTTGAAGCCGAAATCGATGACCCTCGGTACCCCTCCGGCTGACATTTTGATGTGATATCTAAGTGGGCGTGGTGTGCGTAAGGTACGAGAGGGCATGACTGATGATAGTGTCGTGATCCAGTCATGACAACGCTATTCTCAGCCTGCGCTCCAGCTGGATCAACTTATAAAAAAAAATGTTTTATTTTATATTCAAACTGAAAACATGATGTGATTAACACTCTAGTCATTCAAGTCATCGTGTCTCAAGTCAAGTCAAGTCCCGAGTCTTTACCTTCCAAGTCCGAGTCAAGTCTCAAGCATTTCATTTAATGTCAAGTCACAAGTCATAAAAATAGAGACTCGAGTCCAATTCACCAAGTCACTAGTCAATTAGGCTTCTAATCAATTTGTTAGCAATAAAACACATAATGATCACTTTTAAAAGAAAACCTTAAAACAAACAGAGCTGACATCTGTGGTAACAGAGTTGATATCAATAAAAGAGTTGACCACCCATAGTTAAAAGATTAAAAATAACAACATTTTCTGCCCGACTCTGAAACTTTTGAAACCATTTCAAATGTAAAAACAACTATTTATTCTTTAACTTATATATCTGATTTACAGATCTTTCATGAACTTGGAGAATAAGTAACCATAAATGTCTCATGAATTACTGATTTGGAAAATAAAATAGCTGCTCCCTCGCACCCATGCAAATTTCTGCCCATGTCTTTGTTTATTTCTACATAGCGTCCCGTCACTGAGTTTGGTTGTGGGATGATTCTGAGGACATCATCAAAGAGATACTGCAAAATATCCTCATGGTTTGGCCAGGAGAAGCGATTTCTCCCAACTTTGTGCATGCATTTGACTTTCTGAATGAAGTGTCTCATTGACCTCGGCGATGGTCCCAGGATAAATTTAATCATATTTGATGACACACCAATGAAATCTTTGATTTCCCAGTTGATTTCATGTCAGAAAAGATTGGTTAAACATCAGATTCACTGATGGCATAGAGCAGGGGTTGGCAAGAAAGTTTGGCTTCGGGCCAAAAATTCACCACTAGGTGGCAGGCCAGAACATAGTCAAAGGATAAATGTGACCCGTCACGGAAACCAGTGACACAAGTCGGCAGCACAACTTGCGAGCAAAATGAGAAAGAAGCGTTTTTTTCCAAAATTGGTGATTTCCGCTTTTTTGCAGAATCTGTTAGTTGAGATCATGAAGAAGCCTCTCCATGTTTGAGATAACAGTATTGGTATATTTAAAAGCGTACATTTTGAGGTTGAAATCGGCTTGTTTTTCGGAGATTCTAGCATGCAGTAGGGGCGTGTCATTGTCTGTGTGTATTTCCATACTGAATAGCCGCCGGCACTTTTGCCCCCGCCCCCCAACAGCGTGGCTACTTATTATGCAGCGCTCTGGCCGGCTCTATCTGATATCAAAATTCAATGAAGATCGATGCCGCAAAGATTGTCGCAGACGAGCTGAACCGTGGCCGTTACACCGAAAATGTTTTCGCCGCACTTTGTGGGCTCGGGAAACCGAACCGGAGGTATCGGGCGCGGCGCGCGCGCTCTCGGTGCTTGAATACGGCGGCTCGGCTCGCTGACAGCGGTGGCTGGCTGTTTCATATGTGACGTCCCGATTGCTTTGAATGGGGAACGTTTTGTGAACAGGTAACAGACTTAATGGACTGGGAACAATCTCCATAGAACATGAACTGGCACAGAGAATCGAAATGGAGGATGCAGTTAAGACCTTTGCTGCGATGAAGGCCTGCTGTGCGCGTTTCTGAAACGTAAGTTAAGCTTCATTTGCTCTTTAGTCGTTATGTAAGATGCTGAACCTGCTGATGATATAATGTGCTTGCGGACATTTCATTTGTGTTTGTATACGTACAAGTGGTGTAAAGAGATTTGCAACAGTAATCTGAGGAGGTGAAGTATGATTATTTGGAAAATTCCTGTCATGACTGCTTGAAGAAAAATGCCAGCAGACATTAGCCTCCTGCATAAACTTTAATATTGTTGACATTTTGGGCACACGCGCGTTGCGCACTATTTGCGTTATATGTAGGCCTATGGCTTATTGGTCTTTGTGTGTTGTTGCTGGTTTTGCGTTATATGTATGTAGGGCTGGGACAACGCGTCGACGTCATCGATTAAGTCGACGCAAAAAATATGTCGACGCAAAATATGTGCGTCGATTCGTCAGACCCAAAACAAAGATGGCGGCGCCGGAGAGTACTAGCAACACGAGTGGCTCCTCAGACTTTCAAAGTGCAAGGTGCAAAGTGCACTCGTTCCTCTAAAGTATAGATGCACCGATTGATTGGCTGGTGACCGGAATTGGCCGATTTTCATGTGATCGGCGACCAGCCGGTCAGTCTGACATATTCTGATTTTATGCCGGTCAAATGCACTCGGACGCCGCATGATTAACATCGCGCAACATTAGCATCACACGTGCACACGGAACGCGCACATGTAGGGAACCTCGTGAATTACGGCCGTTTCACACCGCAAGCATGAGCAGTGCGGGGTTTTTTTTTCCGGCGTGCATGTTAATCAATGAGTGCATTCACACCGGGAGCAGGAGCAGCGCGGGTTTCGGCGCAGAGTTTTTTTTTTTGCAGCACTGCTCTCAATTAAAGTGAAAGCACACTTTTGATGGACAAAATAAATATGATTTCACTCAAAAAGTGCCCAAATGCACAGAATTTGCATGTCTGGTGTGTTTTAACAAGAACTGGAGTAGGCTATGTCAGAAAAGAAAATGAAGACTCAAAAATAATTATAGAATTTTTTTTTTATTGAATGCTAGACATCAAGTTGGTATTTTCATCTGAAAGAAGAATTACAAGATGCACTATTTTTTAGTAAGCTTGGCCTATGTGTTTTCAATGCTTCAAAGTTTTATTGAATGCTACCTCTGACTAAGAATGCATTACTTTGCACTTGTATATTTTTTTATTTGGGAATTTTAAGAGCAATAAACATACATTGCAATGTTAAGGAATTCATGTTTTTTTCATTCAGATATATAAATCAACATGTATAAATTGGTATTAGTCAATTAATGGGGAGATAATCGATAACAGAATCGAATCGAAATCGAATCGGACAGAAAAACGAATCGTTAGATTAATCGATGCATCGGAAAAATAATCGCTAGATTAATCGTTTAAAAAATAAACGTTTATCCCAGCCCTATATGAATTTTGGTCTTTGTGTGTTGTTGCTGGTTTTGCGTTATATGTATATGGCATATTGGTCTTTGTGTGTTGTTGCTGGTAAACATTGCAAATAGAGGGGCAGCACAATTGTTTTTCGCCTAGAGCGGCAGAAGTGCATTCGCCGGTCCTGGGGGTGAGTTTCCATAAACATTAAAGTTTGTCGTTTTATTTTCATTCTAAGAACACGTAGTTATCTCATGTTTAGTCTGTTTAGACCTTCCCATACCTAACTATTGTTATTAGCTAGCTCAGGAAAGAAAAAAAAGCTGTAAAGCACAGGGGGAGCTTTACAGGGGGTATGGCTTATCTAAATGAGATGTAAATGAGCCCTATTGTCACTCCCAGCAGCAGAGAGAGGTGAGAACTGCACAATCTTTAGAGGCCGTTTTCTCCCATTTTAGCTTTTTTGAGTGCCGACCTTCAAATGACCACAACTTCTCCAAATATTATCAGATTTCCACGTGTTACACATCGTTGGAAAGCTTAGAGACTACACTTTCAGAATCTATGAATAACTCAAAATGCCCAAGAACCGACCCTAGTTTCCGTGATCGGTCACAATTAAAAAAAAATTATGCCCTTTTCACAAGATGTAAAATAAGTTTTTGATGTCCCCAGAGTGTGTAGTAAACAACTTAACCAAAATGTTTCCTAAGTAAAAAAGAAAATATATACGACGCAGAGTTTAACTTGCAGTGTTGTTGTTGAGTTTAGTATGGTGACAGAGAGGTGTGTCTGGTGCGTGGTGATTACCTACCTTTGTGCGAACGACGGTTTTCTGGTCGTTGAGTTTATAAATGTGACCGATCACGGAAACTAGGGACACAAGTCGGTTCTTCGGCATTTTGAGTTATTCATAGATTCTGAAAGTGTAGTCTCCAAGCTTTCCAACGATGTGTAACACGTGGAAATCTGATAATATTTGGAGAAGTTGTGGCCATTTGAAGGTAGGAACTCAAAAAAACTAAAATGGGAGAAAACGGCCTCAAAAGATTGTGCATTCTCACCTCTCTCTCCTGCTGGGAGTGACAATAGGGCTCATTTACATCTCATTTAGATAAGCCATACCCCCTGTAAAGCTCCCCCTGTGCTTTACAGCTTTTTTTTCTTTCCTGAGCTAGCTAATAACAATAGGTAGGTATGGGAAGGTCTAAACAGACTAAACATGAGATAACATGTACGTGTTCTTAGAATTAAAACAAAACGACAAACTTTAATGTTTAATGCAAACTCACCCCCAGAACCGGCGAATGCACTTCTGCCGCTCTAGGCGAAAAACAATTGTGCTGCCCCTCTATTTGCAACGTTTACCAGCAACAACACACAAACACCAATATGCCATATACATATAACGCAAAACCAGCAACAACACACAAAGACCAATAAGCCATAGGCCTACATATAACGCAAATAGTGCGCAACGCACGTGTGCCCAAAATGTCAACACTATTAAAGTTTATGCAGGAGGTAAATGCCTGCTGGCATTTTTCTTTAAGCAGTCATGACAGGAATTTTCCAAATAATCATATTTCCTCCTCAGATTACTGTTGCAAATCTCTTTACACCACTTTCTTATGTGCGTATACACACACAAATGAAATGTCCGCAAGCACATTATATCATCAGCAGGTTCAGCATCTTACATAACGACTAAGGAGCAAATAAAGCTTAACTTACGTTTCAGAAACGCGCACGGCAGGCATTCATCGCAGCAAAGGTCTTAACTGCATCCTCTATTTCGATTCTCTGTGCCAGTTCATGTTCTATGGAGATTGTTGCCAGTCCATTAAGTCTGTTCCCTGTTCACAAAACGTTCCCCATTCAAAGCAATCGGGACGTCACATATGAAACAGTTAGCCACCGCTGTCAGCGAGCCGAGCCGCCGTATTCAAGCACCGAGGGCGCGCGCGCCGCGCCCATACCTCCGGTTCAGTTTCCCGAGCCCACAAAGTGCGGCGAAAACATTTTCGGTGCAACGGCCACGGTTCAGCTCGTCTGCGACAATCTTTGCGGCATCGATCTTCATTGAATTTTGATATCAGATAGAGCCGGCCAGAGCGCTGCATAATAAGTAGCCACGCTGTTGGGGGGCGGGGGCAAAAGCGCCGGCGGCTATTCAGTATGGAAATACACACAGACAATGACACGCCCCTACTGCATGCTAGAATCTCCGAAAAACAAGCCGATTTCAACCTCAAAATGTACGCTTTTAAATATACCAATACTGTTATCTCAAACATGGAGAGGCTTCTTCATGATCTCAACTAACAGATTCTGCAAAAAAGCGGAAATCACCAATTTTGGAAAAAAACGCTTCTTTCTCATTTTGCTCGCAAGTTGTGCTGCCGACTTGTGTCCCTGGTTTCCGTGACGGGTCACAAATCTCCAGGTCCTGAACCCAACCATTAGTTAAGTGGTGATGGGCCTCAAGAGATTTATAATTTCGGAACTGCTCAAATGTGTATGCGGTCACACCACAAACAAAGTAAGAAAACACATCAGGAAATGTTGTTTGCGGTAGCTTGTTCAGATCAGTCGACCACTCTTTGTGTTCGTACGGATCGAGCCCGTTAATTGCCTTTTATTTTCTCCAAGTAGCGCTCCTTTGCTTCCTTGTTCAGCTTCTCTCGGTAGATAACCTTGTGCTTGATCTTCGCACGGTCCATGTGTGTTTCTTTACCTTTGTTACAACAGCCGTGTCCTAAAAGATGGCCGCCACTACCCAGAATGCACTGCGTCATGACGTATTTGCCGATTGTCTATTGTGCTTTCACATATTCTGTGTTTGCAGTGTGCAACTGATCTACGGCTGTACCACAATCACAACATTTATTCTCTATTTTTTATTTCAAGTGGAAGTGGAAGTGCCACCACTTCATCCGCAACAGCAGGCCTACCCCCAAGGGCCACACAATCAAAATCATATCAGAGGTGCAAGTTGCATTTGTTGGTTAGGTAAAACTGAATAATTTCATTGTTTTTTGGGGATATGTATTGTTCATTTTAAATTTGATGACAGCAACATGTCTCAGAAAAGTAGGGGCAGGAAAAGTTGAGTAATGCTAAACACAACACCAGAAATGGTTAACCCTAACCTAACCAAATGTGAAAGAATATTGACTCCTAATTGGCCATTTTAGATGAATGATGAAGCCTTCCCTAAATGTCCATGCTATGCACCCCCATACCATTTTATATGCAGACTTTTCAACTGAGCACTTATAGAAAGCTGGATGGTCCCAAAACACAAAAAGTTAATTATTTCCAAAAAGTGACACATTTTGATTACTCTAGACCAGGGACATGCACAGACATTTTGAGGGGCAGGGGCTCAAGTGAAAAAAAGGGCACTTCTCATAATTACGTATTTTTTAAAAAAAACTTTTTTTAAACAAAAAAGTATATATATTAACTCAACTCTGACTTTAAAAAAAAATTAATTAAAGTTAATTAATTTTATCTTCCTCAAACTCACACAATTGTTTCACGCATGACTGTATCATCATCATCAAATAAAACCTTCAAAATTCACAATTAGATGGAGTTTGTTTTAAACCTACTATCCTCCATCTGTTTGCATCTGTAGCAGGGGTGTCACTAGGACTTTCATTTTAGGGGGGCTAAGCCCCCAATGAGGGTATATATATATATATTTTTTTTAAATAAAAAAAAAGGTAACACTAGTTTAGGATCTAATGCTCACTATTAATCAGTTTCATTACCATGCAAAGTCAGGGTTTTATAATCACTGTGGTCCCAAATGTGAAGTACAGAAGAGGGTTCGGTGTTTCCCCGAGAAATTTTTGATTTCTCTGATCTACATATGTGCATTTTAAGATGTTTTGAAGGCCAAACAAATTGGATAACAGCTTTAAAACCATGTCAGTGGGCAGCTGATTATTTTTCTCTCCTCAGCATCATCACACTCTTTTTCTCTTTGTTTTTCTCTTGCCCTGTCTCTTCCCCTACTAAAGCTGAGCTTTGACTGATATAGGCTTTTCATTTTTTGTCTGTAATTGAAGAAAGTAAACATAGGGTCAACTGATAGGTTGATTTTGCCAATGAATCATTTTCTCAGACGCGTTTATTTACTGAAAGCTACTAAAGGTAATTAAGTTAATTAAATGCATTCACAATATGTAGGCTACACATTCATTATTGATCTTATGCCTAATACAGGGCCGTAGACAGGCTTTATAATCAAAGAGGTCCTAAATTTGAGGTTGGTAGGGGGTTCAAATTTTTTTATTTGTCTGATATGTGCGTTTCAAGACGTTTGAAGACCCTAAAAAGGGATAAGAAATAGCTTTAAAACCATGTCAGTGGGCTCTTCAGTCTCTTCATCACTTTCTCTTCCCCTCCTAAAGCTGAGCTTTTTTTTAATTTACCAAAGGCTACAATTTGTATTATATTCTCAATATGTACACATTCATTATTAATCTTGTGCCGAACATGATGAAAACGGCTTTGTTAATGTGTCTTGTCCCCTCACAATGACAGTAAACTAATTATTACATTACATGAGTCACGTTACATAGGCCTATTTTCAGTTCAAAACGGCGAAATTAGACAAAACTATATTAGTTTGCCTGATTATTTTTAGTCATTCGTTTAACATTTACGACCTAAAAAAATGTCTGAATGCGCTGAATCTGATAATAACAAGACTGAAGCGAACACGAATTTGTGTAGCCTACATTAATCACAAATTTTTAGGGGGGCTAGGCAGAAGTTGGGCCTAGCGACGACCAACAATAATATATATTATTTTAAAAAAATTAAAAAAAGCACCTCAGAAAAAAGGGCACTTTCTCTCCAGGAATAAAAAGGGCAGGTGCTCAAGCCCCCTTTGATGTCTATGTGTGCACGTGCCTGCTCTAGACAGTAAACAACTTCAGCACAGAATGCTGCACCCTTGTATCATGCCTAAATGCCATTTGCATGGTATCATTTTCATAGACAGGGGTTATTCTATGCTTCCTAGAGTCCAGGCAATGCTTTTCATTATAGAATTGGATAATATTTTCTAAGCCTCAAAGATAGCAAAAATCCAATATTGCTGTGCAAATTATTTTCCATGAAAATAATTTGTTCATGGAAAACTTCAGCCCAGCAGAATGATTGTCATCAGGTTCATGGAGGGTTATGCCACTGTGCAGGGCGTTCTGACAAAAGTCCAAGATGCCCTGGGAGCCTATGACCCCTTGGTCCTGACAGACGAACAGGGTAAGGAGATACTTGATTCGGAGGGAACCAGAGGTTAAAAAAATGTCTTTATCTTTGTAGTCTAGATCAGGGGTTCTTAAACCTTTGCAAGCTGGGCGCCCCTTTCGAAGGTTTGAATATTGTGTTGTTTACATTGGTCCCTCCAAAAAATACTGGGTCATTTCAATCATAGATAGTACAACGTCTATTTTTCATCTCTGTGGTATTGTGGATGTTTTTCTTGCCTGACTGCATGCATCCATATATCTATTTATCTGAATTACTATCGTTTCCTCTCTATAGGCTCTATCTATTGGAAGCAGAATGCTAGAAAAATCCTTGCACTGCCAGAGCAGCAGTTTGCTGATATTAAGAGTGAGAAAATGAGATCAACGCAAGTACCCTTAAACAAATGAACTGTCAATATAATTAGTCTATAATATAAATTATTCAAAGCTATTATTGCTGTTCTTGTTTTTATCAGAAAAGATGACGAATCAATGGACCTTCAGGAAGTTTATGATAAAATAGAAGAGGTCGTGATGGCTGCCCAGTTGCTCCATGATTTGACTCAAGTTAAGGTTCTAAAAACACCTGTCTGAGCTGGCCATCGAGTCAAGAAAGACTTACGTCTTGATGGAGACACAAGCTGAGTATGTTCGTGCGGCATTCAGCTGTTCTGTGTGCAAGGGTATGTTGATTGTTACACTTTCAAACAAGCTACTTCCCCTAAAAGTTGGCATGTTCCTTAAAGCACAAGCTACTTCCCCTAAAAGTTGGCGTGTTCCTTAAAGTTACTTCCCCTAAAAGTTGGCATGTTCCTTAAAGCAAACAGATGGGGGGTGTTTTTCCAAATTCAATACAAAATGCCACTTTTAATCACTACTACAGTATCAACATTATTCAAACCCTTTATGACATTATGTCTTTTGTACTAAGAAGAGCTACTGTTATGGTCTACTGGAAATGTTAGCCACACACCAGGGGCCTATACCATGAAGCCGGTTTAGGTGGCTAGCCAGCTATGTTTCAGCTTAGTTTCCGCCAACCCTGGGTTTTAGGTACTATGAAAGTAGCTCGGCTTTAATCGGTGTTCGTTGGCATGGTATCTTAAGCTGCACGGCTAACCTGCTCCGGGGCAGGTTAAGTTCTGGATTCGAGATCTCAGACTGAAGTTTGACCAATCAGCTGTGAGCAAAGAAACATATAGGTGACGTAACTAATTCCCAGCGTCTGTTCTCTGTTGCAATGGCTTCACCTTTTCTCCCAAATCCCGTGGACATCTCCGTGCAAATTGTTAGACGAGCACTTCGTAGAGAAAGAGTTTTTAGGGACAGACAAAATCCCTTTGACTTTCCTGATAGTTACTTGTATGAAAGATACAGATTTTCCGCGGAAGCAATGTCTTATCTTTGCGAACTTCTTGAGCCGCACATAACAAATGTGACTCGTCGAAGCCATGCACTTACTGTACCGCAAATGGTATGTATTGCGTTGCGGTTTTTTGCAAGTGGTACATACTTGTATGCGGTCGGTGATGCAGAGAATCTAGGGAAAAACACGGTCTGTCGAACAATTCGCAAGGTGGTCCTCGCTCTGCAGGGGTACATAAATAGCTTCATTGTGTTCCCTGGACATTTATCCACCATGTCCATAAAAGAGGGCTTTTATAAAATTGCCGGTAAGATATATTGATAGGGTGACATCACATGAACAAATGTAGCCTTTCACACAAATTTTTTTTTTCTTAAAAAAAAAAAAAATCACACTTAGAAATCTATTATACAATAGTCTGCAGTAGCTACCTGTTAAGAAATGTTTTAAATAAATATGTTTAATTCCTATGATAGGATTCCCTAGAGTCATAGGAGCAATAGACTGCACACATGTTGCAATCTCCACAGCTCTGGGAGAACATGAGGCAGATTATGTGAACAGAAAGTCCTTTCACAGCCTTAATGTTCAGGTAGGGCTACTATACCCTATGTGAAATTATTTTTATTTGCATTGAGATCAATCTTTAAATAAATAGTAACTAACAGATAGGACAATGATTTACTGTACATTTCATCTGCAGATGACTTGTGATCATGAATGCATGATCACAAGCTTGGATTCCAAATGGCCTGGCCCAGTGCATGACTCACGCATTTTCCGTGAGTCTATTTTGTGTCAGCGCTTTGAGGAAGGCAATTTAAATTTGGTACAGTACACTTTACATTTTTTATTTTAATGGCAAAACTTACAAAATTTTCCCCTTTTCTGTTCTATGACAGGGCTTTTTGATGGCCTGTTGGTAGGAGATAGAGGTCATGCATGCCAGAGGTTTTTGCTAACGCCCTATCCTGACCCCCATACAGGGCCACAAAACCGCTTCGATGTGGCCCTCAGTAAAACCAGGGTCAAGATCGAGATGACCTTTGGCATCCTAAAGGCACGTTTCAACTGTCTTAGGCGTTTAAGAGTGTCACCAGAGCGGGCATCACAGATAGTGGCTGCATGTGCCATTCTGCATAATATAGCCACTATCAGAAAGGAGCGAGAACCACCACAAAACCAGCTTCTCCCTGATGAAATTGACCCCATCACACTTGACCACCCAGCTGGCGCAGCTGTCAGAGATGCGATCACAACAAAATATTTTACTTAATAAAAGCACACTGACACTGCAGATAGGACTCAAACTGTTTTATTGGTCATGTGGCTAGGGAGGAAGAAAGAGAGCAAGAAAATTACATTAATAGACATTCATAGTGTTCATACTAAAGCGTTACTTGTTTAAAAAAAAGTTCACAAACTGAGATCTGTTTTTTCCAGCTGTTTGATCTCCAATTTAATTTTTTTAATTTGGAGCCTCCTCAGCTCACAGTCTAGCTCCTTTAGCTCACAGTCTAGTTCTAGGCTCCTTTTATAAAGGGCCCTGACTGAGTCTGTTTCCACCTGAAACAATTCCACCACAAACATGATCATTACAAGTTTTCTGGAGGTTGATCAAATCACAAAAAGTGGCATGACTATCTACAAACATAGGACTGACTGTAATTTATGTCAAGGGTTTAAAGCATTACCTTGTTCACATTCCTTCTGTAGCCCATTGAGGTAGAGGCTTCAGTTTCTGGGGCAGGTTGTGAAAAATCCTACAATAAAAGAGATGTGTAAGGGCCAGTCACTTAATTATGACATTCAAATGTGTGCCGTAATAAAAAGCCCAGTGCATTCACCTCAGCAACTGTCTCAGAACACACAGACAGAGTGTCTTCATCATTTGGTTCACCCTAATAAATAAAAGGCAAATATAAAGCATAACTGATATAAAGCAGGCTATGTTCATGGTGTTCTGTCTGCTGCATATACTGACCTCTGTGTGGGAGACTGTGTGCATGTGTGCTGGCTTCAACAGGGACACTGTATTTCCCTCTACTGCAGAACAGAGTCAGCCAAATTTAACCCTTTTTAAAACATTAGTAATGCATTGCACACACATACCCAGTGTCACTTGCTTCGAGGAGCCGGCACCAGGGTCAGACTGTACAGCACTTGCAATGCCATCCATAATCGGCCGTCCCTTATTATTACTCAGCGCCAACTCCTCGGCCACAGTGTAATTTTGAGGAGGTGGCCCTCCCCCAGTTTTCCTGATTTCACATTTTTTTCTGTTTGCTGCAAACAAGTTTTTATGAATAAATGTTAACAAAAATAATAAAAGGTTGTGGTAAATACTCACCACTTTGAATTATATTTTTATATTTTGTCTTGATCTGCTGCCAAGAACGTTTGGAGTTGGGGTTGCATCTAAAAATATATGAATATCAATCTTTCTTAGGAATAGCCTATACATTCACATTTTACATACATCTACACACACATATGTACAGTATGCATGCATGCATGTATATCAACACGAATACACACATGTTTATTTTAGCATTTAATACATTTTTAATATGATTACATCATTTTACATTAATTGTTTAACTTACGCATTAACGCAATCAGCAATCTTCCTCCAAGAATCTTCTCTTGCTTTGGCAGCAGATACAGTGTTACTGCGTGCTTGAAAAACACTTTTATATTCTTCATATTTTTGAATAATTATCTCTTGCTCCTGAGCGGAAAAATATATAGCTCTCGCTCTATCCATTTCGAACGCGATTGGTTGTTCAGTGCCGACGTCACTCTTTTATGTGCACGCGCTCGTGGATTAATCATAAGTAAAGATCAAAGCCTGAGTTGACAGAGAAAGTTGATGAGCTGCGTCATGGTACCAATAAAGCCTGATTGCATCGGTTCGGTTTTGTCAACTCAAAACTAATCCTGTAACCCCGAGTTTGTTCAGCTACCTTCATGGTACAGGCCCCAGGGCTCAGTCTTGTTCCTGAGAAATAGTAATCCATTTCTCATGAGAGGTTGACTGTATTACATCAGGGTTTCTATGGGTTATAGGTTTTCTTAAATCTTTCAAAATATTTGAATAGATACATCCTCTCCCTCACATCCTACTGGTTTCCAGTGCTAGAGGGAGCAAAACAGCCCTAGTGCATGATGCACTTCTTCATTAGTTTTTCATTCTCCAGACCAAACCAGTTAGCTCAAGTTCTACCAAAAAGACTTAATACTGAGAATAAATTAGGAGAATAAATTAGGAAAATATTAGGAGAATAAATACTGTAACAATAAATATATTTATTGATTGCCCAGCTAGCAATAAAGTTATTTGGCGTAGGCCCCGTCCATAGCTCGCAATCCGAGGGTCCGGACTCTGCATTTCCTGCCTGAAGACGAAGGCAGGGGCGCAGCCGACCCCCTGGAGGAATAGGAAGGGACCGACCTGAAGGTGGTGGGGAGGATGGAGGGGAAGGAACCATCTTAGAGGATGGAGGTGAATGGAAGGGTCAGCATCTGCAAACTCAGACATGTGTAAGTACCGGTCTTTTACACCGCAAGTATTAGACACGAGGTTTGGCCAGGTTTCAAGTCTCTAGGCCTTACGGTTTGGGCTGCACGATGCGTTTTAGGTTTTTTTTTTTCAAATAGCAATTACAATAGGTTTTCAGCACTTCGTGCTTGAACACCTAATAATTTCAGGTGCAACTCTGTGTCTTAGTACTTCTCATCTCTGTCTTGCAGGGCCAGTGAAGGAACCGATTCTCTCAAAATGCTGCAGAGCCAAATCATGCATCAATCACTCACTGCAGATCTCAACTCAGTGTGTTGCACCTGTCGCAGACAACTTTGCCATCAACGTTGTGGAGGTGTCTGGCCTTTCTGAGGCCTTGAATACTTTAGAGGAGATAATTAAGGTGGATTAAACACTTTGTTTTGTTATTGTTATTGGTGCTGTTCTTTATCCTGTAAAATACTCTGTTCACTTGATCGACCTTACCAATGTTCGGAGGTCGGACCTTTTTGAATAATTGACCATTGTGCTGTATAATTGACCACTATCAAGAAAAAATACCTTTTTGAATCATGTAAGCTGTATTACAAAGAATGTTTTTATTCATCAGAAGCAAAACAGTAACAAACAAATACTTAAAAAAAATTTTTACATTGGGTAAAGTTTATGTTTACATTTTGGCGAGTAGCTGTATAATAAGGGGATGATGTATAGAACGGTAGTCATTATTGAGAAAATAAGTCCCTTCAGTGCGAAGCAAGACTGTACGGACTTGTTTTCCCAGTAATGACTGCCGTTCTATACATGATCTCTTAACCCTCTGGGGTCGGCGGTATCGCCGGCGATACCAGATCACTTTTTTTCTTGTGCAAGTGCAAAAGAGAGTCAGAATAATCTGCTGATTTTGATCTTACATATAAGTGTTATACATCATTCGATCCTGTTAAGTGTCAATGTTTTTGTGTATACTCATAATAAAAAACAAAGTGTTGTGCTTTTCGTCAAATAAAAAAAAATAAACATGATGCGTGTTTTGCCTTCTCTCTGTCAGTGAAGTCCATTCTGAAACGCGTCCGAAAATGAACTGTAACTCAGTACTTGTCACAGAGACACAAGAGATTTCTCTTTATGAAGCTGAAATTCTCTTCTTTTAAATGAAGTAATTTATATAAAAAACAACTATTCTCAGTTTATGTAATCTGTATGAAAAGAGAGAGATGTCAGTCTTTTTCCTTTCAGCTCATTATAGTTTATTACGTGTTAATGTGACACGCCCATGGAGAGCGCGCGCTATTCAAATGCAAATGTTGAGGCAAGCCATGCCAACGCCCACATCAGCTGGATAAAACATCCAGTTTAATAAGAATCTTGTACTTTACCTCGTCTTGCTGCGCTGTGAGGAATAATACTATCGTAATAATCCTGGAAAAGTTACCTCAGAAGTGCTGGTAGTTTCATTTCGAGGAGCGGATTCAGCTGATGCAGTAAGTTATTTATTCTCAAGTGCTTTATTCTAATCGCGTTATTGAATAGTGTCTGTAAACTGCACAAAGACTGTTTAAATATAAATTGCATGTCTGTGTGCGAGTGAATGAATAAACGCAGAGATGCGCACTGTTACAGACGAAATATAAAACACAACATTTCGTTGACTAGTTTTGGATAGATTAAAAACTTTTTACTCTAAAATAGACATCAAATAAGCTTTTGTTAGACAGTTTCTGCTCATATGTTAAATATATAGTATGTTTTGTCAAAAATAAACGTATCAACTGTTATAGTGTTTGTTCCAATGCAAGCTATATCAAAATAATGAATCCTTAACTTTGAAATATGTATGATAAAATGTATTTGCCTACTTTAAAAAAAGAATACTTTATAAGAGATTTATGGAAAAAGACAATTTTCTTTTCAAGATGTTTCCAACTCTAACTTTGAACCAATTCTGTAGAATGACCCATATAGCCTATTTGAACAGGATTTGTTTCCAGGTATGACTAAAAATGTGCTTTTGACTTTCATTTATATTTTGATTATATATATATATATATATATTGTCACGACTACCTGGCTCACAGTAGCAATGACATAGGGGAGACCACACCGTTTGTTCAGTTAAATCAAAAACAGTTTATTTAAACATTAAATTATACGATGAAATCTTAATTTAAATCAATAAATACATAAAGTCAGTAAATGAGAAACTAAAGGAAACTAATCCAAAGTGTAGTGCAAATCAGTTAAATGTAGACTATAGCTGTGTCCCAATGTGAAGGCTGCGTCCTCCGAAGGCCGCATTTGAAGGCCGATTGGCCGGATTTGAAGGCCGATTGCGTCACAGCGGCGCGACGAAGGCTGTCCCAATTCAAACACTGCGCCCTTCGAAGGCCGCATTCTAAAGCAGATTGCGTCACAGCAGTGCTAAGAAGACTGTCCCAATTCAAACTCTGCACGCTTGGAAGGCCAATTGCGTCACCGGGGCGCGACGAAGTTTGTTATGTCATTCAAATGCGACCCCAAATGCGCCCTTCGTTTCTCAGACAAACGAAGTGTACAAAAATGGACACTTCGCGGCCTACGCTTCCCCAGAATTCATAGCGCGCCGGTGATGACGCGACTCACGCGAGTTTATTCAAATAGAATGGCAGGTGTTAGTTGTGTGGTGACCGAGGAATTCAGTTATAAATGTAAGTATTGTGAATTAATTGATTAAAATAACTAGCGAAACAATTGTTAAAGGCATAAATATGGATCAAGCCCTGAGTTAAATGAAGCAAATACTAAAGTACAAAATGCTTTTCTTGCTTAGTTTTTTGGTCTTGTTTATATTATACATTTTAAAAAAAGCTTTTAGGCTACTAGACAAGCAAAAGTTATTGTATTGTTTTGGGGGGAAAAAACTAAATTAAGTGAGCTTTTGCGTAAAATAAGCAAAATAATCTGCCAAATGGTGTAAGTAAAATAATCTTGTTCTCTTACGAGAGTATCTCTCGCACTGCGTAATAGCTTTACGCTAGGGGAAAAACTCTTTTCCACGAGATATTGAAGCCAAAAGTTATCCTTAATTTTTTATTAATGTAAAACGCTTTGCAGCAGCAAGCAGACATAGGCGAAACAGCTCGCGCGCCTATTGGTTGCTCTTGCGGCAAATGCAGCAGCCTATCGAGAGAGACTCTGCGTGACGTAATGACCAATGGGGGCAATTCGCGCCCATATCGTCACGTCCCGCCAGAAAGGGCGTGGTCTCACCCTATAAATATGCTCGTTAGGCTGGTACAAGCTGATTTTTATCTCTTCAGCGACGCACACGCATCGCTGGATCCGGAGTGAGAAGCCGCGCCGTCGAAGCAAGCCTTTCAGCGGGACGAGCTCTGGAGTCGCTGGCCTCGCCGCCTTCAACTGCCGTACCTGCTGCGCTTTCCGGCGTTCTATATCCTTTTATACTCTGTGTATCTTTACTCTGCTGAGAGTGTTTGCTCGCTTACTTGACGCGACTCACACTTCTCTTCACAAAAGAGCTGCGTCTTTTTAAAGATGCCATCCTGTGGCTCGTGCCGCGCCCCGCTCAGCGACGGAGACCGGCACGTCATCTGTGTTTCCTGCCTGGGTGAGGATCACGCGGCTCTCGCGCTCGCTGACGGCGGATGCCCTCATTGCGAGTTTTTGCCTATGGTGACTCTGAGGACTCGCCTGGCATCATTCTCCGAGCCTTCACCACAGCCCGCCGTGGTGCCGCGCCGCAAGAAGCGCCGCGCCCAGCGCGCTCCCGAGCTTTCTCCAGCCCGCCAAAGCTCGCCGGTTCGCCCGCCAGCTTCGCCGGCTTCGCTCGAGTCACTTACTGACGGACAACGGCCGCCGCCTGCCGCCGCGTCCATCCACGAGTTTGATGAACCCACCGAGGCTTGTTCTCTTCTGGCATCTGATAGCGAGGATTGGGCGAGCTCCGTGGACCTCCCCTCCGCTAGCGTTTCCCGCCAGACCACTGGTAAGAGAGCCGGCATTGAGACTGAGCTGATGCGTCTGCTCTCTCAGGCCGTGGAAAGCATCGGCCTCGATTGGGAGGCGCCCGCGCAACAGGCGAGCTCTGTGGACCTCCGCCTTCTGTCCGCGAGTCGTCAAGGAAACGGGCCAGCATCAAGACCGCGAGCCCTAAAACCGCGGCTAGCTTTCTTTACGTTATAAGAAATCTACCCCGCCCCCCATGGGCGTGCGTCACCGGCAAATGAGAAAAGAGTGTGTTTTAGTCCCCGCCGAGGCCGGACTAATCTCCATTTCTTAAACATTTCTCAGCTCCTAGTTTGAGCGGCTGAAAATGTCATTATTGCAGCAATGAGCCTGTTGTATAACACGCACACCTGCATACAAACGCCGACACACACAAAACTGTGATGACGCTCTCTTATCTGCTTGCGCTAGTGTAGTTCTCCCTGTGGCGGAACCCGAAGCTTTCACGCGAGAGACCCGTGTTCGATCCCGGCTCTCGCAGCAGATGAAAATTTAGTCTCGCCGCGGCCAGACTTCCACCGAAACTTTTCGCTCGTTCAGTTCCAGAAAATGCGACTGTTCCAGTGTATTTTGCAGTAAACAAGCTGGTACCACGGCCCGCTTGCCTGCACATAAAGGCTGTTTCCACGGTGACCCAGAAAAATCATGTAATCATTGTATTTCTGGTTTTCCGGCCACAGCCGATGGTGTTATAAGTGTAATAAAATGCTCACAGCCCAGTGTTCATTTCTACACACAAACACAGCCCGCCACGGTACAGGGCTCGCACAAATGAAATCGACGCATGTCAATTGTGCATTAAATGTAGTGAATGTGCCCACAACCCAGTGCCCACAAACACTACCACGGTTTCTGTAAAACGAAACCAACACAAGTCTTCCTAGCCTCCTAGGAAATCGACGGTGTTTCAGTCTCGCCGTGGCCAGACTTCCACTGAAATTTTCGCTCGTTCAGTTCCAGAAAATGTGACTGTTCCAGTGTATTTTGCAGTAAGCAAGCCAGTACCATGCCCGCTTGCCTGCACACAAATGCTGTTCCCACGGCGACCCAGATAAATCACATAAATGGTGTATTTTCTGGTATTCCGGCCACAGCCGATGGTGTTATGAGTGTATTGAAAATGCCTACAACCCAGGGCTCATTTCTACACACAAACACAGCCCGCAAAAATGCAGGGCTCGCACAAACAAAATCGCCTCATGTCGATTGTGCACTAAATGTAGTGAATGTGCCTACGTCTCAGTGCCCACAAACACTATACACCACATGTCCCACGGGTTCTGTGAAAACGAAACCAACACGCATTCAGTCAGCTCAGGCCGACGGTGTTTTTCAGTGCAGTAAATGTGCCCGCTGTCCTGCGCCCACATTCACTCACAGACATGTTAAGCCCCACGGGGCTCGCCCCGCTCTCTCTCCCTCAGCAAACTGCTATAAGGGTTTTGAGAGCGGCCAGGCTGCCCGCCGCGATCGGCGCGCCCCCCGCCTCACACACTGTAAACACAGTGTCTGCGTTACAGCACGCCGGAGCTCTCTTGCCGTCACTATGTCTCGGCCAGAGCCCAGATCTCATTCTACCCCTAGCTATTCACGCGAAAGTGTGGGCACAGCTTCCTGGGGTATCAGAATGGGTGCTGAACACTATAAAAAGAGGCTATTCGCTACAGTTCGCTCGACGTCCCCGCCGTTATACGTCGCGCGTCGAGACGACGGTGGAAAACGAAGTATCTCATCTACTTCGAGCCGAGATAGCGAAACTACTGAGCAAAGGTGCTATAGAACCTTTATCTCAAGCTCAGAGCAAAGGGGGCCTACACAGCAGATATTTTCTGGTACCGAAAAAAGATGGAGGTCTCAGACCCATTTTAGATCTGCGACAGCTGAACAGAGCGCTTGTGAAGCGCCAGTTCAGAATGCTTACGACCAGGAAAATCCTCGCGCAAGTGCGCCACGGGGACTGGTTTATGTCAATAGATCTGAAAGACGCCTATTTCCAAATACAAATAGCGTCCCATCACAGGCGATTCTTGAGATTCGCTTTCGAGGGCCATTTACGAAGTGCATGGACGCGGCGCTCGCATCCCTGAGACTTCAGGGCATGCGAGTCCTGAACTACTTGGACGATTGGCTGATTCTAGCTCGATCACGATCGGAACTCATAGAACACAGGGCCGCATTACTCGAGCACCTCGAGGAGCTGGGCCTCACAGTCAATTGGGCGAAGAGCTCACTGTCTCCCAGTCAGAAAATTTCCTTTCTGGGAACAGTGTTAGACTCGCTATCCATGACGGCATGCCTGTCCCCAGAGCGCGGACTAAATATTCAGCGCGTCGCGAAATCCTTCCGCCACGGCTCGATAGTTCCGCTCAAAAGGTTTCAGAAAATGCTGGGGCTGATGGCCTCAGCGGCCTCTGTACTCCAGTGGGGCTTGCTTCGCATGCGCCCACTGCAGATGTGGCTGAAAGCGCGGGTTCCACCCAGGGCATGGACAGCGGGTCTGTTTCGCCTCAGGGTCAACCTACAGTGTGTTTCAGCTCTGGAAACTTGGAAAATAACCGACTGGTATCAGTCAGGTGTGAGTCTGGGGACCGCTTCGAGTGTGAAGGTGGTGTCTACGGACGCCTCCACCTTGGGGTGGGGAGCGCTGCTCGAGGGCAGACCGCTAGCTGGCCTGTGGTCAGAACGGGAAAAGCTCCTTCACATAAACTGCTTGGAGATGATAGCAGTCGACAAAGCGCTACGGCGTTTTTGTCCCCAGGTAACAGGCCACCACGTCTTGGTCCGGTCGGACAACATGTCAGTGGTGGCATACATAAATCGCCAGGGCGGCGTCAGGTCACGAAACCTTCACAGGCTGACGGAACGCCTCCTGGTCGGGGCTCAGCACAGCCTGCTCTCACTGAGAGCAGCGCACGTGCCTGGTCACCTGAATGTGGAACCAGACAGACTGTCCAGGAACAATGTTCCAGCAGGGGAATGGTCGCTGCACCCGCATACATTTACATTTACATTTACATTTATTCATTTAGCTGACGCTTTTATCCAAAGCGACTTACAATTGCTATATATGTCAGAGGTCGCACGCCTCTGGAGCAACTAGGGGTTAAGTGTCTTGCTCAGGGACACATTGGTGTCTTGCAGTGGATTCGAACCCGGGTCTCTCACACCAAAGGCATGTGTCTTATCCACTGCGCCATCACCACCCCGCATACGGTCCAGCTGCTGTGTGTGGAAAACGTTCGGCAGAGCACAGGTGGACCTATTCGCGTCCCACAAAAACGCTCATTGCCCGGAGTTTTTCTCGAAAAGCAAGGACGCGCTGGCTCATGTTTGGCCCCGCTGCCCCCTATATGCTTTTCCTCCTGTCTCGCTCCTGCCTCAGGTGTTGGAACGAATCAGGGAGAACGGATGCCCAGTGCTGCTCGTAGCTCCGCTCTGGGTAAACCAGACGTGCTTCCCTGCCCTGATGCAGCTGACCAGCACTGCCCTATGGCCTGTACAATTGAGGAGAGACCTCCTCTCTCAGGCGGAGGGCTCGATTTGGCACCCTCGCCCGGAGTTGTAGTCCCTGCACACATGGGCCATCACTGTGTGGCACGGCTCGATGCGGTTCGACTCGATTCGCTTTTCCACTGTGTGGCACGGCTCGATGCGGTTCGGCTCGATTCGCTTTTCCACTGTGTGGCACGGCTCGATGCGGTTCGGCTCGCTTCGCTTTTCCACTTTGTGGCACGACTCGATACGGTTCGGCTCGATTCGCTTTTCCACTGTGTGGCACGACTCGATACGGTTCGGCTCGATTCGCTTTTACACTGTGTGGCACGGCTCGATGCGGTTCGGCTCGATTCGCTTTTCCACTGTGTGGCACGGCTCGGTACGGTTCGGCTCGATTCGCTTTTCCACTGTGTGGCACGGCTCGGTACGGTTCGGCTCGATTCGCTTTTACACTGTGTGGCACGGCTCGATACGGTTCGGCTCGATTCGCTTTTACACTGTGTGGCACGGCTCGATGCGGTTTGGCTCAATTCGCTTTTACACTGTGTGGCACGGCTCGATGCGGTTCGGCTCGATTCGCTTTTCCACTGTGTGGCACGGCTCGATGCGGTTCGGCTCGATTCGCTTTTACACTGTGTGGCACGGCTCGATGCGGTTCGGCTCGATTCGCTTTTACACTGTGTGGTACGGCTCGGTACGGTTCGGCTCGATTCGCTTTTCCACTGTGTGGCACGGCTCGATACGGTTCGGCTCGATTCGCTTTTCCACTGTGTGGCACGGCTCGATGCGGTTCGGCTCGATTCGCTTTTCCACTGTGTGGCACGGCTCGATGCTGTTCGGCTCGATTCGCTTTTACACTGTGTGGCACGGCTCGATGCGGTTCGGCTCGATTCGCTTTTACACTGTGTGGTACGGCTCGGTACGGTTCGACTCGATTCGCTTTTCCACTGTGTGGCACGGCTCGGTACGGTTCGGCTCGATTCGCTTTTCCACTGTGTGGCACGGCTCGATGCGGTTCGGCTCGATTCGCTTTTCCACTGTGTGGCACGGCTCGGTACGGTTCGACTCGATTCGCTTTTCCACTGTGTGGCACGGCTCGATGCGGTTCGGCTCGATTCGCTTTTCCACTGTGTGGCACGGCTCGATGCGGTTCAGCTCGATTCGCTTTTCCACTGTGTGGCACGGCACGATACGGTTCGGCTCGATTCGCTTTTCCACTGTGTAGCACGGCTCGATGCGGTTCGGCTCGATTCGCTTTTCCACTGTGTGGCACGGCTCGATGCGGTTCGGCTCGATTCGCTTTTCCACTGTGTGGCACGGCTCGATGCGGTTCGGCTCGATTCGCTTTTACACTGTGTGGCACGGCTCGATGCGGTTCGGCTCGATTAGCTTTTCCACTGTGTGGCACGGCTCGGTACGTTTCGGCTCGATTCGCTTTTCCACTGTGTGGCACGGCTCGGTACGGTACGGTTCGGCTCGATTCGCTTTTCCACTGTGTGGCACGGCTCGATGCGGTTCGGCTCGATTCGCTTTTCCACTGTGTGGCACGGCTCGATACGGTTCGGCTCGATTCGCTTTTCCACTGTGTGGCACGGCTCAGTACGGTTCGGCTCGATTCGCTTTTCCACTGTGTGGCACGGCTCGGTACGGTTCGGCTCGATTCGCTTTTACACTGTGTGGCACGGCTCGATGCGGTTCGGCTCGATTTGCTTTTCCACTGTGTGGCACGGCTCGGTACGGTTCGGCTCGATTCGCTTTTACACTGTGTGGCACGGCTCGGTACGGTTCGGCTCGATTCGCTTTTACACTGTGTGGCACGGCTCGGTACGGTTCGGCTCGATTCGCTTTTACACTGTGTGGCACGGCTCGGTACGGTTCGACTCGTTTCGCTTTTACACTGTGTGGCACGGTCTCGATGCGGTTCGGCTCGATTCGCTTTTCCACTGTGTGGCACGGCTCGATGTGGTTCGGCTCGATTCGCTTTTCCACTGTGTGGCACGGCTCGGTACGGTTCGGCTCGATTCGCTTTTACACTGTGTGGCACGGCTCGATGCGGTTCGGCTCGATTTGCTTTTCCACTGTGTGGCACGGCTCGGTACGGTACGGTTCGGCTCGATTCGCTTTTCCACTGTGTGGCACGGCTCGATGCGGTTCGGCTCGATTCGCTTTTCCACTGTGTGGCACGGCTCGATACGGTTCGGCTCGATTCGCTTTTCCACTGTGTGGCACGGCTCGATACGGTTCGTCTCGATTCGCTTTTCCACTGTGTGGCACTACTCGATACGGTTCGGCTCGATTCGCTTTTACACTGTGTGGCACGGCTCGATACGGTTCGGCTCGATTCGCTTTTACACTGTGTGGCACGGCTCGATGCGGTTCGGCTCGATTCGCTTTTCCACTGTGTGGCACGGTTCGACTCGATTCGCTTTTCCACTGTGTGGCATGACTCGGTACGGTTCGACTCGATTCGCTTTTACACTGCGTGGCACGGCTCGGTACGGTTCGGCTATATTCGCTTTTCCACTGTGTGGCACGGCTCGGTACGGTTCGACTCGATTCGCTTTTGCACTGTGTGGCACGGCTCGATGCGGTTCGGCTCGCTTCGCTTTTCCACTGTGTGGACCGGCTCGATGCGGTTCGGCTAGCTTCGCTTTTCCACTGTGTGGCACGGCTCGATGCGGTTCGGCTCGATTCGCTTTTCCACTGTGTGGCACGGCTCGGTACGGTTCGGCTCGATTCGCTTTTCCACTGTGTGGCACGGCTCGGTACGGTTCGACTCGATTCGCTTTTACACTGTGTGGCACGGCTCGGTACGGTTCGGCTCGATTCGCTTTTCCACTGTGTGGCACGGCTCGATACGGTTCGGCTCGATTCGCTTTTCCACTGTGTGGCATGACTCGGTACGGTTCGACTCGATTCGCTTTTACACTGCGTGGCACGGCTCGGTACGGTTCGGCTATATTCGCTTTTCCACTGTGTGGCACGGCTCGATACGGTTCGACTCGATTCGCTTTTACACTGTGTGGCACGACTCGGTACGGTTCGACTCGATTCGCTTTTACACTGCGTGGCACGGCTCGGTACGGTTCGGCTATATTCGCTTTTCCACTGTGTGGCACGGCTCGGTACGGTTCGACTCGATTCGCTTTTGCACTGTGTGGCACGGCTCGGTACGGTTCGGCTCGATTCGCTTTTACACTGTGTGGCACGGCTCGGTACGGTTCGACTCGATTCGCTTTTCCACTGTGTGGCACGGCTCGGTACGGTTCGACTCGATTCGCTTTTACACTGTGTGGCACGGCTCGATACGGTTCGGCTCGATTCGCTTTTACACTGTGTGGTACGGCTCGATACGGTTCGGCTCGATTCGCTTTTCCACTGTGTGGCACGGCTCGATGCGGTTCGGCTCGATTCGCTTTTCCACTGTGTGGCACGGCTCGGTACGGTTCGGCTCGATTCGCTTTTACACTGTGTGGCACGGCTCGGCTCGATTCGCTTTTACACTGTGTGGCACGGCTCGGTACGGTTCGACTCGATTCGCTTTTACACTGTGTGGTACGGCTCGGTACGGTTCGACTCGATTCGCTTTTACACTGTGTGGCACGGCTCGGTACGGTTCGACTCGATTCGCTTTTCCACTGTGTGGCACGGCTCGGTACGGTTCGACTCGATTCGCTTTTACACTGTGTGGCACGGCTCGGTACGGTTCGACTCGATTCGCTTTTCCACTGTGTGGCACGGCTCGATGCGGTTCGGCTCGATTCGCTTTTACACTGTGTGGCACGGCTCGGTACGGTTCGACTCGATTCGCTTTTCCACTGTGTGGCACGGCTCGGTACGGTTCGGCTCGATTCGCTTTTACACTGTGTGGCACGGCTCGATGCGGTTCGGCTCGATTCGCTTTTACACTGTGTGGCACGGCTCGGTACGGTTCGACTCGATTCGCTTTTCCACTGTGTGGCACGGCTCGGTACGGTTCGGCTCGATTCGCTTTTACACTGTGTGGTACGGCTCGGTACGGTTCGACTCGATTCGCTTTTACACTGTGTGGCACGGCTCGGTACGGTTCGGCTCGATTCGCTTTTCCACTGTGTGGCACGGCTCGATGCGGTTCGGCTCGATTCGCTTTTACACTGTGTGGCACGGCTCGGTACGGTTCGACTCGATTCGCTTTTACACTGTGTGGCACGGCTCGGTACGGTTCGACTCGATTCGCTTTTACACTGTGTGGCACGGCTCGATGCGGTTCGGCTCGATTCGCTTTTACACTGTGTGGCGTGTTTCACATATAACTGTTGATAGTTAGATATAATTTATCTAACAATTGATATTTACGATATGTTTTCATAAAAAGAAGAACAATTATTAAGACATAAAACACAACGTCTGTTTTGTGGATCACGCCTAAAAGACCTATGTCTACAGGTAAAAATACTGCTTATCAACGGTAATTCATTAGCTTAACCGTTGTTTAGCGACATACACAACATAACGATGTATCTATGACTGTGCTGTGAAATGGGCAATAGTTAGACGAGTTTGAAACGTAAAAGTTTTATGGGTAACAGCAATACTCATCTTTCATGTCGATGTTTTGTAGACGTAGCAGGTAGATGTTCTAAAAGAAATATCTCATGAAGAAATATCTGGTTCATGTTTTTCATAAATTCCTATGTTTGACGACGTTCGTAGACTATAGTTTTTGCAAACTGTACAAAAACAAAAAGAAACATGATGTCAATTACAAACATTCAAAACTGCTCACGAATGGCTTTTCGTATTTGTTAAATGGCTCACGCTGAATTTACTTTTTAGCAAGTTGATCACTAGCATTTACTTTTGTGCAATTTTAATTTTAAACACCAAACTTTGTTTAACAGTCTTAATGAATACGCCTCTCTCAGTGCAATAGTCATATGTGATTCCGTTGTAATAGTTTACGTGTAAAAAAGCATGCGCTTACTATTTGTGTTAATACTTACTTATAAGTAAGTAACTTAAGTAATACTTGCTTATATTAACAGCATGTTAATACTTTGTGTGATTCCACATCGTAGATAGAGGGAAAGTTGCAATTTAGTCAAACATTCTCAAACAGAAATACTTCAGAGTACAAACACTTAAATCATTAATGGTCATTTATTCCTATAAACACTGAATGTTGACGGCTCTCAAAGAAAAGTCTTCCCCTAAAACAGACACACATTCAAAATGTGAACCAGTGTCGTCTGCTATCTGAATAGTAATAAAACCATCATTTGCGAACTTTTGTGTATTTATTATTATAAACGGTGCTTTTCTTAGTGATTTGGTCTGTTGAATCTTACATGGATGTTTTGGACGGGTGTGATTCCTGTATAAAGAATATGTTTTAAAGTTAGTCCATAGGCTAGAGTGTGGTAGCTGTGCATCGCCATGGTGTGACAAAATACACCCAAACATTTAAGCGTAACTATTTACACACATACTAAGCAGGAGAATATCTAATTGTTTGCGCTATGGCTGAAACTTAGTAATCAACATGCGTTTCTGTAGGTCTGTCAAAAAGAAAAATCATCTGGTTTTAAACACTGCTTTTTCTTAAAAAACATTGTGTCAGACGTATTTGGTAGCATGATTGCCTCGTTTAATCGTGTATTAAGTACATATTTATCAGGCTGATATTTGTAGAAAGTAAATTTATAAAAGAACCGGTTAATGGACTTGTGTCAGAACACAACAATATGTTTGGTTTTTTATTCTAACTTTAAAAGCTAGATTAATCTTTGAAAAGGTTAATACAGTATTTGTTTTTTGGTGGAAAATCTGGAAAACCACCTTACGCACGTTTTCGGCCATCCTTAATGCCGTCATTGTGAGCTGAACTGTTTGGAGTTTTGCAGCACATATTTCTTTTGCAAAAACATTGCATCAGACATATCATATTTCATATTTTTTACGTTATACTTGCTAGGAAATGAATTGAAATTGAACCTTTGTATAAATAAGAAAATTATATTTTAAAAAGAAGTTTAAAGGAAAAAAAGTACCAATTAATGACATTGTGTCAGAACACAGCAAACATGAAGAAGTGCTTTTACATTTTTGTTCAAACTTTAAAGTAAGATTACCCTTTGAAAAGTGTGATACAAATCGTATAAACTATTTGGTTTTGGGGGGACCGTTGCAAACTAGTGTCATTAAACTTAATCTTTGGTTTTGAGGGGAATTAAATATTCTCAGGACCCCCATCGACCCCTGAAGTTATGACTTCTGAAGATCTCCCATGTGTAGATTCACTCGGTTGAAAAATGTAATTGTAAAATTGAAAGTTTTGTAATTTACACATCTGAAATTAAAGGTACAGTAGTTTTTTAAAAAGTATTTTAATAGCTAAAATCAATGTCATTATTAATAAATATGATCTCATTGGTGTAAAATTAGCTCTGCCAATGTTCTGACGGGTAAGTCCATGGTGGCCTCCATGTCGTTCCGCCATCTTGAAAAACTATAATAGCGGAGAGGTACAAAAAGCACTAGGCTACCTCAACGCGTTTCTACAACACGTTTTCGTTCAGAGCCGGCTGACTGAAACCATCTGAAAGGGGCACAAGGAGGTCAGTGAGAGGCGCTTGTCACTCCCCCGGCAAATTCAAAACTAGGGTAAATATCGGGATAGCTTTTCCCAGGTGGATAGAGCTAATGAAGGAGAAGTTGCCTGCTTTCTTCTCGACAGGTAAGTCAATGTTACGGTCTAAATTACAAGCTTTTTCATTCCGTGGTTGTGCAATTCATTAAATAGGCAGCATAGCGGTAGAACGTGTATAGTTAAACTCGATGAAGTGCTATTGGATGACATGTCGTAGCTTCTTGGGACATAACGGTTACCGTAGTTGCAACACGCATTTGAAAAAGCGTGGCGCTAGAGAGCACTATTCGTTTGAATCGAGGAGGTCAAAGGGGGCATGCTTTCTGCTATAGTCTCATCAGCTCTCCCCAAAGTCTGTTCATGCGGCCAACAGACAGCCTGTCGCATCGACAAATGCTAACATTTTAAACTTCTACATATATTTTGACTAGATAACCGATAGTATATTCTCAGTGAAGGGTTTCACCTATTCACTTATTCAATGAATAAGGATAGTTTAAGAGATGCAAGAAAAGTAAATATGATATATCTTATACGTACAATAGGTCGTAGCTACCGCAGAAAAAGTAAGATCATACTTTGAATTAAGACAAGTAAAATTAAAATATTCGCTCAAGACAAACTTTACTTATGCAGCGTCTCTGAAAATGTGTGGTGATTTTCTAAATGATACAACTTAATCTAAATAAGAGCAATGTAGAGTCCTGGGATTTCTTTTAAAACAAAAACATTGTGACAAACTTTGACAACATGTTTCATGTCGCATGCTATTTGAAATAAGATCTAAGATGCCAAAGGACAGTTCTTGATTTATAACATTTTTATTTGATTTTTGAACAAACGATGTTTAGTAAAAATAATACCTTTATGCAAATCACTTATATCATACAGAAGTCTTCTAAGAAGATAAATAGAAGATATGATTTTAATAAAACTTTAAAGATTTGATTTAGACAGTCTTTTAATTTTAAAAGATCTAATTTAAACTTTTAAGATTATACTTTTAAATGAATTTAATTTGAATAAACCTCTGAAAAGCAGACTAGCATTGCATACGCTGTGACATAATTGTGCCCCAGAGGCTCATCTGGCCTGTAACTCCTCCGTCTCTGTGCGGGTCTGAAGCTTCATCTCACCCTGTAGCTTATCACTGAAGGATCTGGGAGGGCTTTGTTTGTTTATCACAACTTAAACTATTTGCTTTTTGAATTGTTTTTTATCATTGCATAGATCTAGATTCTACTACTTCTTCAGTTCTATGAAAATGTAAGGAGTTTTTTTATAATTATAGATTTATAATTTATATATATATATATTTATATTTATAAATATAATAATTAAGATAAAACTATGTTTAATTTGTATGAATACATTTTAGTAGCATATTTGTTATTATTCATTGAGTTATATACTTTATTTATAATAATTTAATTTTAAAATAGAGATTTTATGGAGCCGCAAAACACCTTAGAAATTATATTAAATTACTTATTTTTATTTATTTTGAAAATGTAAAAATGCAGCTTTCAGGTGTACACGGTAGAATATGCTGTTACAGTACAAAAATCATTATGGCTATATTAATAAAAATTATACTTTAGGTCACCGTTAAACAAAATCCTTACAGTAATCTTCTAAAAGATAAATAGAAGATACGAATGTATTAAAACTATAAAGATTTCATTTAAACCATCTTTACATTTTAAAATATTTAAACTTTTACGATTATGATTTGAAATAATCTTAGTACGAACAAAATTTTGGCTCTGGAAAGGTGTTAGCAGACTAACATTACACGATGCACAGAGACTCATCTGCTCTGTCACCCTCTATCCTGAAGCTAATGGGGGCTGGCCTGAGGCATCACAGATTCTAAATGTCTTCATTGGTGCTGTCGCACTAAAGATAGGCCTATGTGGGGATTTTCGCACAGATACTACTTGAGGAATTATTGAGCATTTCACACAATGTGTGAGATGACTTGTGAGAGCCCCAAATTTCAAAGTTCTTTACATGTACCCTGATAAATAAAAAATATAGTCAAGTTTTTCCACGATGTAGCATATTTGTTTTATGAATTAATTTAATTTAAAATATCTTGTATTTTTAAAAGATATAATTTAAACTTTTAATGATTATACTATGAAATAAGATTAACACTAATCGAACACATGCAATGTCTCGTTTTGACCGCTGAAAAGACACACACACACACACACACACTCACACAGACAATGCATGCCTGTCAAGCGAGGGGGAGAGAGAATTACTTGTGGGATCTTTTCAACTTTAAATGTATGGACATCTTAGGAACTACTTCGTCAACCGGCTGAAAAAAGTAAGATGATTTTATTTTTGTCATAACCTGTATGTATTCTTCTAATCTATAAAACATGTCGGATGATTTTTATCTAAAATAATAACTTTAGTTATTTATTTAAAAAATGAACGATAAAAGCATTTTATTAATATACTTTTAAATGAAGAATGTTGTTCAACTTAAGTTAGTGTGAAATAATATATTTGTAAATTACTGGATGTAAATTTTAACCATTTCATTTATATAGAGCATGATGTTTTTCAACTTTAGTGTGAAATATATAATACATATTGTCCTCACTTGGAGGGGTATCATGTAACACACACACACACACACACACAGATAAGCGCGCGCCCGGGCCCCTCTGACTTAGAGGTTTTCAGGATTCAGAGAGGTCTAAAGTAATTTATTGCCGATGATATCACCCATTTCTTACACATACACACATAGACACACACACACACACACACCCCTCCGGTCAAGCGTGGGGGAGAGAGAATCACTTGGGGACAACTTTAAACTCATCTTTTACATCTTTTGTAAACCATTCATATTGTATGGACATCTTAGGAACTACTTCTTCAACTCTGTGAAAAAGTAAGATGGTTTTATTTTGTGAACCGTTTGCAACCTGTACGTTTTCTTCTAATCTATAAAACATGCCGGATGATTTTTATCTAAAATAATTGGATCAGTACATTTAGTTATTTATTTTACAATGAATGAGAAAAGCATTTTATTTATTTGTTTATCTAAAATAATTGGTTTGGTGTGAAATATTTGTAATTTCATTTATATCAATTGAAAGAACTGAATGGTTTCAACTCTAGCCAGTGTGAGATATTTTCTCACTGTCGCAGCAAGAGTGCAGGAATGGGATGGACTCTCACTCACTCACTCACACACACACACACACACACACACACACACGCATATACATAGAAGACTAAAAGGTGCTGGTCAGCCACAGACTCGCTGTGAGAGAGAAAACAATCTGGGATCTTTAAATGATTCAACATCTTGGGACAGCCGGGAAAGTAAGATGGTTTTATTTTTTGTCACCCGTTAGCAACCTGTATGTTTTCTTCTAATCTATAAAACATGTGGGGTGATTTTTTATCTAAAATAATTGGATCAGTACATTTAGTTATTTATTTTACAATGAATGAGAAAAGCATTTTATTTATATACTTTTAAATGAACCATGTTGTTCAACTTTAGTTAGTGCACGATATTTTCTCACTTTCACAGCCCCGCAAATTTATAGCCCCTGCTTCAGGAATGCGGAGGGTATCATGTAACACAAACATACACACAGACGCAGATGCAGTGACCATGGCTGTCATAAAAAAAGGCCGGTGAGCGAGAGAGTCACTCGGAGGAACATCTTTGGGGAACGCCTGATAAAGTAAGATGATTTTATTTATTGCACATCCCTTCAATGTTTTATTCTATAATATCTCCGGATCAAAGACAACTGTCATACCCTGGATCAAAGACAACTGGCAACCTGACGTATAATAGAAAGGTCAATAGGGCAAAGACAACTGTCAAAATAAATGATTATGCACCCACATCAAAGACAACCGGCATACCCCGGATCAAAGACAACTGTCAACTTGATCGATCGATAGGTCAAAGGGTCATCCCTAGATCAAAGGGACCTCCGGAACACACTCCGGAAGGTCAAATGTTAGCCCCGCCCACCTGTCAATCATAGGGTCATAAATCATCTTGACAGAAGCTGCCGGGTATATCTACTAATGATCTATATGAATGAACTTGAACTTAATTTTTAATGAATTGCTAATGAATTCATTTTAAATTGTAAATTCTTTATGAAATGAATAAATATATTTTTAAAGACCAACTCATGTCAATTGAAGATCTTTTAATTGGTAAATAAGAAATACAAACATGCATTGATATAATGTTTTGAATATTATCTTTAATTTTATAAAATAACTGTACAAGTTTCAACAGTTCAACAGTATATTTCATAATGCAAAGGTTAATTGAAAAAGTAATTTTTAATCCAAATGATACCCATGACCCATAATTTGGGTTGTATTCTTCAACCCATTGTTTAGTCAGTTCAACCCAACAATTTAGTAATTTCTACCCAACTTTGGGTAGAAAACATAACCCAACATGTTGGGTTAAATCAATAACCCAATTGGTTGGGTTAAAATAACCCAGCGCTGGGTGAGACCCTTTTTGACCCAGCAGCTGGGTTATAAAATAACCCAAATTGGGTTGTTTTCAACCCAGCAGTTTTTAGAGTGTAGTGGATCAATGCAAATAACACAATAGATGTTTTGGAACTTTTGATATTTATTGCCCCTCAACAGGCCACAACTGGGCAAAATTAAATTAAGCTTGTTAAGCTCGTCGCCATACCTGTCTCTCGTTGACTGACTGGCTTGCTTGTGTTGTTCATTGTGTGTCCTGTCCTGTCCGACTATGCGTTATGATGGGTCGTTCGCAATTCATGAGCGTTAGCCGTTAGTGATGATGGGTCGACTCGTTCGCGAATGAGCTTTTGATGGGTCGTTCGCGATTCGCGAATGAGGCGACTCTAAGAGCCGGCTCTTTTAGGTGAACGTCGGGAGCTGGCTCGCATATCTGAAGAGCCGACTCTATTTTTACAAATTTAGCCTATAGAAATTAAATAATTATGTAAAAAAAAATTAAAATATTATAGTCAAAGTCATTTAAAGAGCCGTTTGTGAGCCAAAAGAGCCGGCTCTTTTCAGTGAGCTGAGTCAAAAGTGCTGAATGCCTACTACTATGCGTGCTTTCGAACACCCGCCCAACTCTACCTCTGATTGGCTTACAATGACATTTTACTCTACCTCAGTCGTCAGCATTTATGCGCTTGTCTCGTGCACTGCCCACTAACCAAGGAAGAACAGTAAAAAAAGTATTTGCCTCTCGCTCAGAGATCTAGTTGGTCTGATGAAAAAAAAAAACCCAGCTTCATCAGTTATAGTAACGCGCCGCATTTTTTGGCAGTAACGGGAACGGCGTTATTAAGATGAGAAGAGTAATCAATTAGATTACTCGTTACTGGAAAAAGTAATGCCGTTAGTAACGGCGTTATTTATAATGCCGTTATTCCCATCACTGGCCATTATTCTACTTTTAACACCTATAAAAACCTCATTTCTAATAAGTAGAAAAAACTAATGGTCAGTTCTCATACGGGACGTCCCATACAGTATGCACACCTCATATCAAAGCATTTCACTGCAGCATTTTGGGAATATGTCACATTTGACTACTTCAGAGGCCTATAAAAACCTAATTTCCAATAAGTAGAAAAAACTAATGGTCAGTTCTCATACGGGACGTCCCATACAGTATGCACACCTCATATCAAAGCATTTCACTGCAGCATTTTGGGAATATGTCACATTTGACTACTTCAGAGGCCTATAAAAACCTCATTTCTAATAAGTAGGAAAAACTAATGGTCAGTTCTCATACGGGACGTCCCATACAGTATGCACACCTCATATCAAAGCATTTCACTGAAGCATTTTGGAGATATGTCACATTTTACTACTTCAGAGGCCTATAAAAACCTCATTTCTAATAAGTAGAAAAAACCAATGGTCAGTTCTCATACGGGACGTCCCATACAGTATGCACACCTCATATCAAAGCATTTCACTGCAGCATTTTGGGAATATGTCACATTTGACTACTTCAGAGGCCTATAAAAACCTCATTTCTAATAAGTAGAAAAAACCAATGGTCAGTTCTCATACGGGACGTCCCATACAGTATGCACACCTCATATCAAAGCATTTCACTGCAGCATTTTGGGAATATGTCACATTTGACTACTTCAGAGGCCTATAAAAACCTCATTTCTAATAAGTAGAAAAAACTAATGGTCAGTTCTCATACGGGACGTCCCATACAGTATGCACACCTAATATCAAAGCATTTCACTGCAGCATTTTGGAGATATATGCCATTATTCTAACTTAAACACCTTTAAAAACCTCATTTCCAATAAGTAGAAAAAACTAATGGTCAGTTCTCATACGGGACGTCCCATACAGTATGCACACCTCATATCAAAGCATTTTACTGCAGCATTTTGGAGATATATGCCATTATTCTAACTTAAACACCTTTAAAAACCTCATTTCCAATAAGTAGAAAAAACTAATGGTCAGTTCTCATACGGGACGTCCCATACAGTATGCCCACCTAATATCAAAGCATTTCACTGCAGCATTTTGGGAATATGTCACATTTGACTACTTCAGAGGCCTATAAAAACCTCATTTCTAATAAGTAGAAAAAACCAATGGTCAGTTCTCATACGGGACGTCCCATACAGTATGCACACCTCATATCAAAGCATTTCACTGCAGCATTTTGGGAATATGTCACATTTGACTACTTCAGAGGCCTATAAAAACCTCATTTCTAATAAGTATAAAAAACTAATGGTCAGTTCTCATACGGGACGTCCCATACAGTATGCACACCTCATATCAAAGCATTTCACTGAAGCATTTTGGAGATATGTCACATTTTACTACTTCAGAGGCCTATAAAAACCTCATTTCTAATAAGTAGAAAAAACCAATGGTCAGTTCTCATACGGGACGTCCCATACAGTATGCACACCTCATATCAAAGCATTTCACTGCAGCATTTTGGGAATATGTCACATTTGACTACTTCAGAGGCCTATAAAAACCTCATTTCTAATAAGTAGAAAAAACTAATGGTCAGTTCTCATACGGGACGTCCCATACAGTATGCACACCTAATATCAAAGCATTTCACTGCAGCATTTTGGAGATATATGCCATTATTCTAACTTAAACACCTTTAAAAACCTCATTTCCAATAAGTAGAAAAAACTAATGGTCAGTTCTCATACGGGACGTCCCATACAGTATGCACACCTCATATCAAAGCATTTTACTGCAGCATTTTGGAGATATATGCCATTATTCTAACTTAAACACCTTTAAAAACCTCATTTCCAATAAGTAGAAAAAACTAATGGTCAGTTCTCATACGGGACGTCCCATACAGTATGCCCACCTAATATCAAAGCATTTCACTGCAGCATTTTGGGAATATGTCACATTTGACTACTTCAGAGGCCTATAAAAACCTCATTTCCAATAAGTAGAAAAAACTAATGGTCAGTTCTCATACGGGACGTCCCATACAGTATGCCCACCTAATATCAAAGCATTTCACTGCAGCATTTTGGGAATATGTCACATTTGACTACTTCAGAGGCCTAAAAAAACCTCATTTCTAATAAGTAGAAAAAACTAATGGTCAGTTCTCATACGGGACGTCCCATACAGTATGCACACCTCATATCAAAGCATTTTACTGCAGCATTTTGGAGATATATGCCATTATTCTAACTTAAACACCTTTAAAAACCTCATTTCCAATAAGTAGAAAAAACTAATGGTCAGTTCTCATACGGGACGTCCCATACAGTATGCACACCTCATATCAAAGCATTTCACTGCAGGATTTTGGGAATATGTCACATTTGACTACTTCAGAGGCCTATAAAAACCTCATTTCCAATAAGTAGAAAAAACTAATGGTCAGTTCTCATACGGGACGTCCCATACAGTATGCCCACCTAATATCAAAGCATTTCACTGCAGCATTTTGGGAATATGTCACATTTGACTACTTCAGAGGCCTAAAAAAACCTCATTTCTAATAAGTAGAAAAAACTAATGGTCAGTTCTCATACGGGACGTCCCATACAGTATGCACACCTAATATCAAAGCATTTTACTGCAGCATTTTGGAGATATATGCCATTATTCTAACTTAAACACCTTTAAAAACCTCATTTCCAATAAGTAGAAAAAACTAATGGTCAGTTCTCATACGGGACGTCCCATACAGTATGCACACCTCATATCAAAGCATTTCACTGCAGCATTTTGGGAATATGTCACATTTGACTACTTCAGAGGCCTATAAAAACCTCATTTCTAATAAGTAGAAAAAACTAATGGTCAGTTCTCATACGGGACGTCCCATACAGTATGCCCACCTCATATCAAAGCATTTCACTGCAGCATTTTGGAGATATGTCACATTTGACTACTTCAGAGGCCTATAAAAACCTCATTTCTAATAAGTAGAAAAAACTAATGGTCAGTTCTCATACGGGACGTCCCATACAGTATGCACACCGCATTTCACTTTCACCGCATTTCAGGCATTAAAAAAAAAAAAAATAATAATAATTTTTCCAAGAAAAGCTTAATTTTAAATCATCCAGAGTCGCGGCCAAAGCCAAATCGAAAGACAGCTGTTCGCCAGCAGCAGCAGCCATTCTTTGTTTTCAAGCAGCAGTGAACCGTCGCATCTCTGTCGTCATTATGTTAAGCCTGCCCGCCGACTCTATACACGATGTGATTGGCCTGACTAGAGTTTGGTTTTCCAGCTCGAAAGTCAACGGAGAGTTGCTAGACTACACTGGCTGCGAAATAATTTTTGCAGCTGCTAGGTGGAGTCTAGATTTCTAGGCTAGGCCTCAGCAGCCTCTGTACTCCAGCTGGGCCTGCTTCGCATGCGCCCGCTGCAGATGTGGCTGAAAGCGCGAGTTCCGCCCCGGGCACGGACTGCTGGTCTGTTTCGCCTCAGGGTCGATCTAAAGTGCGTTTCAGCTCTGAAACCTTGGAAAGTAACCGACTGGTATCAGTCAGGTGTGAGTCTGGGGACCGCCTCGAGTGTGCAGGTGGTGTCTACGGACGCCTCCACCTCGGGATGGGGAGCGCTGCTCAAGGGCAGACCGTTCGCTGGCCTGTGGTCAGAACGGGAAAAGCTCCTTCACATAAACTGCTTGGAAATGGTAGCAGTCGACAAAGCGCTACGGTGCTTCTGTCCCCAGATAAAAGGTCACCACGTCCTGGTCCGTTCGGACAACATGTCAGTGGTGGCACACATAAATCGCCAGGGCGGCGTCAGGCCCCAAAACCTTTTCAGGTTGACGGAACGCCTTCTGGTCTGGGCTCAGCACAACCTGCTCTCGCTGAGAGCAGCGCATGTGCCTGGTCACCTGAATGTGGGATCAAACTGTTTCTGGACAGTCTGTTTGGTCCCACATTCAGGTGACCAGGCACATGGGCAGCAGGGGCATGTCCCAGCAGGGGAATGGTCACTGCACCCGCAGATGATCCAACTGCTGTGGGAAACGTTCGGCAGAGCGCAGGTGGACCTGTTCGCGTCCCACGAAAAACGCTCAGTGTCCGAACTTCTGTTTGAAGAGCAGGGATGCGCTGGCCCATGTCTGGCCCCGCGTTCCCCTATATGCTTTTCCCCCTGTCTCTCCTGCCTCAAGTGTTGGAACGAATCAGGGAAAACGGATGCCCAGTGCTGCTCGTGGCCCCGCTCTGGACAAACCAGACCTGGTTCCCAGTCCTGATGCAGCTGGCCAGCACTGCCCCGTGGCCTGTACCACTGAGGAGAGACCTCTCTCAGGCAGGGGGCTCGATTTGGCATCCTTGCCCGGATCTGTGGTCCCTGCACGCATGGGCCATCAACGGGTACCCGCTAACCTCCCGGAGGGAGTGTTAAACACGATCACGCAGGCTAGAGCTCTGTCTACTCGACGGCTCTATTCCTCGAAATGGTCTGTGTTCTCTGCTAGGTTTCAAGCTCAGGGCTTTTCACCCGTAGACTGCAGGGTTACGGAAGTGCTTTCCTTCCTTCAAGAGCTGCTGGATAAGGGCAGAACCCCATCCACGCTCAAAGTATACGTGGCGGCCATAGCAAAGTTTGCAAAACCGGTGTCTGGCCAGCCACTGGGGAAGAACGAATTAGTCAGATTGAACCCTCCCAGGCCCCCTTCAGTCCCGATGTGGGACCTTTCCACGGTGTTGGAAGCCATGAAAGGTGCCCCATTCGAGCCAATCCATTTGTTAGACATGAAACATCTGTCTTTCAAAACGGTGTTTCTCATGGCTCTCGCTTCAGTGAAGCGCGTAGGGGACTTACAAGCACTTTCGGTAAGTGCATCATGTATGGAGTTTGGGCCTAATGACTCAAAGGTCATACTCAAACCTAGGCACGGGTACGTGCCGAAATCCCTCAACACACACCGTTCAGGGCCCAGGTGATTTCCCTGTCCGCCCTTCCGGTTCTCAATGAGGAGAAGGACGCGAGTCTCCTTTGCCCCGTCAGGGCACTAAGAGCTTATGTGTCCCGCTCGTCTGGTTTTAGACAGACTGAGCAGCTTTTCGTTTTGTTTGGCGGACGTTCTAAGGGACTTGCCTCATCAAAACAGAGCCTATCCAGATGGATAGTTGATGCCATAGCGCTGGCTTACACCTCTAAGGGCCTGCAGTGTCCCTTGTGTAACAGGTACAGAAAGTGTACTGTTGAAACTTATGTATTGTTTATTATAATTTACACAAAATGGTTTATTTTCATATCTGGTATACTTGCCTGAGAAATTAGCGTTTTCCCCTTTAATTGCTGTGATGTCATCATGAGCTACACAATTTCCTGTTTTGTCTCCTCCTCTTCCTCTTGGCATTGTTAATGCACTGAAGAGAGCAATTTGAGGGTGATTTATACAGATGCTTCTCTTGTTTATGTGTATATCAGGTATGTTTTCTCTTCTTTTGCTCTTGGCATTGTTAATGCACTGAAGAGAGCAATTTGAGGGTGATTTATACAGATGCTTCTCTTGTTTATGTGTATATCAGAGACAGAGTAAATCCAGTGAAACCGCCGCCTGTTGTCCCGTGTTTTTCTACACAACGCAGACAAGTGCTTTTATAACTGGTGTCGCGAGCCACCGGTTACATGTGGTGCCGTGAACCTTCGGATTTCGCATGAACGGCTGCTTGCCGATCGCCGAAGTTGCTGATTGAACAGACGACGGTGTGCTGTGGTAGATCGCTGGAGGAGTGTCTCGCTGATCGCGGAGGCCGCAGCTCGTTTCATCTCGTCTCATCTCGTCATCTGCGTTCAACTATTTGCTGCTCATATCACGTAGGATGGTATTTTGAACGTTTGCTTTTTATGACGTATGATGAAAAACTGTTTTGGTTTTTATTAATGACTATGCGCCGTATATGCGCTTTGATGTGTTGAACTTTTTTTTTGCACTGCCGCACGCTCATCAATGACGGGATTTTTTTTTTTGTAATCATCACATGAGGAACTTTTTGTTTTTCTCCGTGTAACCCTGTACTGGACTGTTCTTTGCGCTGCTGCCAGAGCTTTCGTGATCGTCACATAATTTTTTTTTTTCTTTCTCGGTGCAACGCTGTACTGGACTGTTCTTTGCGCTGCTGCACGCTCAATGACAAGAGTTTTTGTGATCGTCACATACTTTTTTTTTTTCTCCGTGAATTGTCACACTGAACTGTTTTGAGAGAGTCTACATGAGTATTTCTGCAAAGTGCTTTTATCTGAATACTAGTTAAGTGATTTTGTGTTTATTTCCATTTTTTGGAACTGTTATTACATTTCTCTTTGTGTTTTCTATTCAAACTGAGTCATGTTTGAGGACACTGTCAGTCAGGATGATTTTAGCCCGGTACAACGGCGTAGTGCCATGTTCCCAGTAGGCAGGGGTCTTGGGGCTGTACTTAATCGTCCTGACAATATGTCTGGAGTTTCACCTCAATGTTTTGGAAGAGGGAGGGCACTCTTTAATTCAGAAATTGACCATGTACATGCATCCGATTCAGCTATTGGTACTTCAGGGAGCCCAGCTGCTTTTTCTACCCCTTTTACACGCCCAAATGCTGATCACGTCATTACCCCTGAGTCTCTAGGAGGTATTATTTCTGATTTGGCACAGAAAATTGGTGAGAGCATTTCAGCCAGTCTTAATTTGACGCAACATCCCAGCCCAGTGCAGCCCAAGTCAAATGTGCAGCATTCAAGTGAATGTGTTGCTGATTCTAATTTTAAAGTCATTGTCCAACACGATGTTATACCTCCACCTTTCTTTAGAGGTGATCAAAGTGATTCATTTACTGTGCATGAATGGGAAGACTTGATGTACAGTTATATGAACAGAAAGAAATGCACTGATGAAACTGCCTCTGATCTCATTTTGAGCCGGTTAGCTGGAAAAGCGAGGGATGTAGTCAAAGTGTCCTTGCGCAGCTTCCCAGGGCCGACTGCTGCAGTGCTCCCCACCACAGTGTTTGACATACTGAAGCGCAATTTCAGTGAGTTGATGTATTCAAACATGCCTATGGCTGACTTTTATAACACCCTGCCTAGGACAGACGAGAGGCCAATGGACTACTGGATAAGACTGAATAAGGCGATTGATGTGGCTGATGAGTGTTTGCGTAGGCGCAACAAATCTGTTGAGGACCCTGTTACTGAAACTGTTATGATGTTTATCTCACACTGTCCGGATCCTGGTCTTGATTTGTCTTTTCAGTTCAAGCCTGCTGAACAGTGGAGTGCCGCTGAAGTTCAAGAGCGACTGGATAGTCATCACAGGAACCTGAAGAGAGCTTTTGCCAGACCTGCACGCTCATTGCCTGTGTCAGCTTGCCATCAGAACACTGTGACTGTCTGTGACGATCCTGTACCCAGTCCTCCCAAACAGCCTGAGCTCTTCTCAAGTCAGTTACCATGTTTAACGGGTCAGCTGAACCCCAACGCTGCTCCTTTTACTCCTGATGCTAGTATGCAGCAGTTGGTTGGCATGATGGAGACAGTTTTATCTCTCTGCACTGCCTCACTGTCCTCATCCAACCCAAACTGTCCTGTCAGAACTTCAGACCCCAAGCCCAATTTGAGCTCAGCATGTAGAGTATGTCGATCTAAAGAGCACACTACACATACTCATTGTATGCGCCAGAGGCTTTGTCGTCACTGCTTTAAACCTGGACACTTTAAGAGCAATTGTCCTAAGACGACGGGCCTTGAGCTTCCTTCTCCAGCCGCCCAGTTAAACTAAGTAGCCCATGTGCAGAGGGGGATAACATGGGCGGTGGCGTATTTCCCCTAAAAGATGAGTCAGACCCACAAGAGATTTTTGTAAATAAACAGTTTTGTCATCAGGGAATCATGAAAACACAACCACAAAACATTATACATTTACAAAAGGGGATTTTTGATCCCATGTGTTCAGAGTATTTCGTGTGTGTTCATGCGTATGTATGTATGTTCAGAGTTCATTGACCGATGGTGACGGGGGGGGGGGGGGGGTGAACTCGCGACCAGTCCCATGTGGGTGCTTCGAATTTGATGAGTTTAACAACGGCTACAATGGCCAGTTGTCTAATCTCAAAATTCTCTTCTGTGTGTGGGTAAGCGAAAAACCCCAAAGGGGGATTCCACGTCTGTGCGCTTATCTGAATGGACAATGTTCGTCTTGTCACCTTCGGGGGGGTTCTTCCACGTGATTCTGATTCCAAGAGGGGCCCTTTGGTCACATGTCTGTGTCATATGTGATAAGCAATGCATTTCTTTGTTTAACCATTCGTGGCAAAGCCAGTGTGTGTGTAAGAGTCAGTAATTCAATCAAGTCCCATGCCCTTTACTTTTGTCATAGTTTCTGAATTAAAAGAATGCAAAACCAGCAGTTTAAGAAAATGGCAGATCTGACCATGGCTACAGAATGTCTTAAAGATATAAAATGCTGGATGACGTGTAATTTCCTGCTATTAAATCCAGATAAAACTGAGGTATTACTTATTGGTCCAAAAAACTACCCACAAAATCTCTTACAATACAACTTTAATTTAGAAGGATGTCCTGTTACCTTATCGACTACAGTAAAAGACCTGGGTGTTATACTAGACCGCAACTTGTCTTTCGAAAATCATATTTCATATGTTACAAGAACTGCCTTTTTCCACCTTAGAAACATTGCTAAATTACGTAACATGCTATCTGTTTCTGATGCAGAAAAGTTAGTTCATGCATTCATGACCTCGAGACTAGATTACTGTAATGCTTTATTAGCTGGTTGTCCTGCATCCTCAATAAACAAGCTACAGTTAGTCCAAAATGCAGCCGCTAGAGTTCTTACTAGGTCAAGAAAATATGATCATATAACACCGATTCTATCATCTCTGCACTGGTTACCTATTAAGTTCCGTATCAATTACAAAGTACTACTACTGACTTATAAAGCCCTAAATGGTTTAGCTCCTGTGTATTTAATGGACCTTCTATCGCCCTACAATCCATCGCGTTCTTTAAGATCCCTAAATTCGAGGCTTCTGGTCATTCCGAGGATATCTAAGTCCACTAAAGGAGGGAGGGCGTTCTCACACTTAGCTCCTAAACTCTGGAATAGCCTTCCTGATACTGTTCGTGGCTCAGACTCGCTCTCCCAGTTCAAAACTAGATTAAAGACGCATCTCTTCAGCCAAGCATTCACATAATGCTTACCTTTTATACCACTGTTGAATCAGATCGAATGCATTAATATTATGAACAGCAGCTACGCTAATTATTTCCCATCTGCTTTTCTGCTGTTATCTCGGGACGCTAGTCCCGAGGTAAATAGCGTTCGTCAGCTCCAGTTTGTATCCAGCCTCTCACGGAGACTTCAGATGCTCCAACATCTGCGATGAGACGACTCGACGCCTGTGAAGAGACGACCTGACGCCTGTGAAGAGACGACTCAACGCCGGCGATATGTTATGCCCTAAATTAATACATGATGATTAACTAACTATATTCTTCTATGTACATTTCTGAAATGCACTTTCTGTAAAGCTGCTTTGAAACAATATGTATTGTGAAAAGCGCTATACAAATAAATTTGAATTGAATTGAATTAAGCTCGGCACAGTTAGGCTTTGTCAGGCGGTTACTTTACTTCCCAGATGTGAGCACCTTGTCTAGGGTAAACTACCAGCTAACACTAATGTCTCCCCTGGAAGCTCCGTCATCGTCGAGCCCACTACGTCACGTTCTGCACCACGTCATGTTCTTGTTGGACGTGTAGTGACTCCTATGTGGGGTGATCGATGGGTGCCGATGAAGATCTTGAATCCCACGCAGTCTCCGATAACTCTTCGACGTAACGCTAAGCTGGCTGATGTGTCCCCTTGTTTGGCAGTGGAGGATGTTACAGTTACACAAGATGTGTGCAGACCTCATCATGTTTCTGATGCTGCTTTCCCCAAGTCTATTCCACCTGTTGACCCTGTGCGGTTACTGCATGAGAATGGTTTGGAGGACATTGATATCGAAGGGTGTGAGGTCTCCAAGTCGTGGAAAGAGGAGTTGACTAATCTTATCGTGTCCTATCGTGATGTTTTCTCTAGAGACAGACTCGATTGTGGAGAGGTGAAAGACTTTGTACACCGAATTCATCTGAGCGATGAGCGTCCGTTTCGCCTGCCCTATCGCCGAACCCCTCCCGCCCACTACCAAAAGTTGAGAGAGGTCCTTTCTGAAATGGAAGAGAAGGGCATCATTAGCAAATCTGTCAGCGAGTATGCGTCTCCTTTGGTAATGGTATGGAAGAAGGATGGATCTCTCAAGAGTCTGTACGGACTTTCGCTGGCTCAATGCAAAGACGATCAAGGATGCTCACCCTTTGCCCCATCAGGCGGATTGTCTTGCTGCTCTTGGTGGCAATCTTCTTTTCAGCTCTGTGGATTTGACATCTGGATTTTACAACGTACCACTCCATGTATCTGATCGTCATTACACCGCATTTACAACACCCATGGGCTTGTACGAATACAACCGTCTCCCCCAGGGCCTGTGTAACAGTCCGGCATCTTTCATGCGCATGATGCTCAGCATATTTGGAGATCTCAACTTTTCCAGCCTCCTTTGCTATCTTGATGATCTGCTGGTTTTCGCTCGCTCTGAACAGGAAGCCTTGAAACGCTTGGAAGTGGTGTTTTCACGGTTGAGAGCTAGTAATTTGAAGTTGGCTCCGAAAAAGTGTCACCTTCTTAGGCGCTCTATCAGATTTCTGGGCCATGTGATCAGCGGTTCTGGAGTTTCCGTGGATGAAGACAAGGTAGCAGTCATTTCATCCTTTCAGAAGAAAGACCTAATGAAAGGGGATAGCGCCACACCTTCGCCGAAGAAACTAAGATCATTTCTAGGCATGGTTCTTTACTACCAGAGCTTCATCCCTGGCTGTACACGTGTCGCAAAGCCATTGTTCAATTTGACTGCCGGTCAAAAACGTTCGGCGAAAGGCACAGGTAGTCGTAACAGATCTGGCACTTTCCGGGAGTTGTCTCCCCAGGACTGGACTCCTGCTTGTGATGTCGCCTTCGAGGAGTTGAAGAGAGCACTTGTCGAGAGCGTGGTTTTGGCACACCCTGACTTTGAGCGTCCCTTTATTCTCTGCACTGACGCATCGTTGGATGGCTTGGGTGCAGTGCTCTCTCAAGTTCCCAATGGCGAGGACAAAGCACGTCCTATAGCTTTCGCCAGCAAGTCCTTGAGCCGCAGCCAAGCCAATTATCCTGCACACAGGCTGGAATTTTTAGCTCTGAAGTGGGCAGTGTGTGACAAGTTCAGCCACTGGCTCAAAGGTCATGAGTTTACCGTGTGGACAGATAATAATCCACTAACGTACATCTTAACGAAACCGAAACTGGATGCATGTGAGCAGCGCTGGGTCTCAAAACTCGCTCCATACAACTTCAAGATCAAGTATGTTCCTGGGAGATTGAATGTTGTGGCAGATGCACTCAGTCGTGACCCGTTTGTCAACCCTGTGAGTCAGCGAGTTCTGTCCGAGCCTTACTCAGAGCTGTTGAAGCATGTACACAGCGTGGAAGATGATTCTGTCCAGAAGACCTTCCGCCTCACTTGCCAGCCTCAGACGGTTGATAGTGCACGCAATCTGAGTTCTGAGAATAACTTCTCTATGACTACTGAGGATGTGTCGTCTGTCTTGTCGTCTTGTGGTGATTGGGATTCAGGAGCTGTATCCAGAGCAACATCCCTGGCTGATCATTTGACTTCTTTGATTCCCGACTGTCAAGATGTAATCCATGCCTTTTCATTGTCCGAATTGCAGTGTCAGCAGCACAAAGACGCAGTTATTTCGAGGGTGGCTTTCTATGTCGGCAGGAAGCGCAGACCCACCAGGCGTGAGCGTGCGAATGAGGATTTGAGGCAGTGGGAAAAACTCTTTTTGCTTAATGGCATCCTGTATAGAGCCGTCAAAAATCCACTCACTAAGCATAAAAAGTTTCAGTTCGTCCTTCCTGGCTCCCTGAAACAGCAAGCACTCTCTGGTGTTCATGATTTGGCCGGTCACCAAGGTCAGCCACGTATCCTGTCTATAGCACGCCAGAGGTTCTATTGGCCTGAGATGGAACGTGATGTGCGTGATTACGTTAAGACTTGTACCCGTTGTGTCCTGAGTAAAACTCCAGAGCCAGCAGCAAGAGCGCCCTTGGAGAGCATCAAGACCACTGCCCCATTGGAGCTTGTCTGTATTGATTTCTGGTCTGCTGAAGATAAGCACAATAAATCTGTGGATGTCTTCGTAATTATAGATCATTTCACCAAGTTAGCTCACGCTTTTCCTTGCCGGAATCAATGTGCTAAAAGTGTTGCCAAGAAACTGTGGGATGGCTTCTTTTGTATCTATGGATTTCCCCAGTGTATCCATTCGGACCAGGGAGCAAATTTTGAGAGTGAGCTGATAGCAGAGCTTCTTGATATTGCCGGCGTTGACAAGTCGCGGACTTCTCCGTACCACCCAATGGGGAATGGTGGAACTGAAAGGTTCAACAGAACGTTAGGTAACATGCTGAGATCGCTTCCAACCAGATCTAAGCAAAAGTGGCCACAGTTGGTACAAACGATGACATTCATGTATAACTGCACTGCCCATGAAACAACTGGGTTTGCCCCTTTTTACCTGATGTTCGGGAGGGTGCCGAGATTACCTGTTGACCTTATGTTTCAAAGCGTGCTTCGTGATGAGTCAATCTGTGATTACAGTGACTATGTTCAATCTCTTGTCAGTGATCTACAGTCTGCTATGGCCCTGGCTCAAAAGAACTCTACTACGGAACAAAAACATCAGTCTGATCAGTACAATGAGAGAGTCAAAGGATTGCCTCTGTCAGTTGGTGATCATGTTCTCATTGCCAACAAAGGCTGTAGAGGTAAAAGGAAGCTTGCCGATAAATGGGAACCCACCATGTATTCTGTTGTTGCCTCCAAACCTTCCCTGCACATTTACAAAATACGTGACAAATCTGGTCATGAGAAAGTGGTACATCGGAATCTATTGTTGCCAGTTAACTTTCTCCCTTTGCCTTCAACTGATTTTTCTGTTGGTGAAAGTGCTAGTGGTGGTCCTTGTTCCACACCATCTCAATCTGTATGTGATGTGGCTGAGTCAACATTTCCTGTCACTGATGATTTGTCACATGCAGAGTCTCTGTCTGTCATTTCTCACATAGCTGTTTGTGATGAGGATCGTACTGCTTCTTGGGTTTCATCCCATTCTTCTCAAACTGTTTCTGAAGCACACAATGACTTACCTGTTGACCATGACACTGTAGCTAGTGCTTCTTCCCCTACTGTTCCTGTTTCTAACAGTTCACCTGATCCTATGGTGGTTGATAACTCTGACGATCATTACACTACCAGGTTCGGTAGAGTACTTAGACCTGTTCGTAGGCTGATTGAGTCAATGGTTCAACTCGAAACCTTACTTGGTGTGGATTCTGTATCTACTGTTATTCATATATAGGTTTGTGTATTGTATTACACAGTCTCGGGTAATACGAATTGTAATTTTCCGAATTTTGTGTATATTAATCCTGTTTATGTACCTGGTCTGAGTTTTTCAAAGTGTAATGGGCACTTTGGTAATGCCTACGAAATGTGTAGAATTTTGGCCAACTTTCTTCATATTTGTATCCCTTTTGTTTGGGTAGCTTTCTATGTGGAGTCTTCACTGTTTTTATAGTGTCGACCATGTAATTCAAGTGACCAGTGTTCTTTGTTTTTTTTGTTATACTCTAAGAATTTTGTGTAAATTCTGCGGGGTGAGTGTAACAGGTACAGAAAGTGTACTGTTGAAACTTATGTATTGTTTATTATAATTTACAAAAAATGGTTTATTTTCATATCTGGTATACTTGCCTGAGAAATGAGCGTTTTCCCCTTTAATTGCTGTGATGTCATCATGAGCTACACAATTTCCTGTTTTGTCTCCTCCTCTTCCTCTTGGCATTGTTAATGCACTGAAGAGAGCAATTTGAGGGTGATTTATACAGATGCTTCTCTTGTTTATGTGTATATCAGAGACAGAGTAAATCCAGTGAAACCGCCGCCTGTTGTCCCGTGTCTTTCTACACAACGCAGACAAGTGCTTTTATAACTGGTGTCGCGAGCCACCGGTTACACTTGGGTGTCAGAGCGCACTCCACGAGAGGCGTGGCCTCTTCGTGGGCATGGTCTAGTCAAGTCAAGTCATCTTCATTTATATAGCGCTTTTAACAATGAATTTTTTCAAAGCAGCTTTACAGAGATAAACATATAATTTAAGGTAACAGATTGTTTTGGCGTTATAGCGGTTCTTGAATAATGTTACTTCCAGCTAAAGTTAACTTTGATTGATTCACCTCCGTCGAAATGATCAGACTTTAAACGCGAACCTGTGATTAACGCTGACGGCGTTCACATGCTCATTCAGAATTCTATAGTTATGTGCTTTTTAAAATATGTGCGCAGGTTTGTAATTCATACAACCCAGCCTAAACAAACTACTTTTCTTGCCTATAAATTTTGATACAGAATTTGTTTTATTTTATCACTTCGGGGTACACGAGCCGGAATTCACAGCGCTTTATCTGTAGAGTGGGAAAGGGATCCTCCATAGGGAGAGGATAGTGGATACTTCAGCACTTCATTGTCATCGGGTCCAGGCAAAGCTCCCTCGTCAGATCTGGACACGGCCTGGATCCGGCAGGCTGCGGGAAAACCTCGGGATAAACAAAGACACTAATATTAGCGTAGATGCCATTCTTCTTATGATGTAGCGAGTACATCAAGATTTAAGGGAAGTGTTCCCAGTTCCGGCTGACCTAATCTATGCAGCCTAACATTGAATTATAGAAGTCTATAATGTATTATGTGTATGCTAGGTCAAAGAGATGTGTTTTTAGTCTAGCTTTGAACTGACAGAGTGTGTCTGCTTCCCGGACAATGGTAGGAAGACTGTTCCAAAGTTTTGGTGCTAAATAGGAAAAGGATCTACCGCCAGCAGTCGATTTAGATATTCTAGGTATTATCAACTGGCCGGAATTTTGAGATCGCAATAGACGTGAAGGACTATAATGCGTTAAGAGCTCGCTCAAGTACTGCGGAGCTAAACCATTTAGTGCTTTGTAGGTAATCAACAATATTTTAAAATTTATACGATGTTTAATAGGGAGCCAATGCAGTGTTGACAGAACCGGGCTAATATGGTCAAATTTCCTGGTTCTGGTAAGAACTCGAGCTGCGGCGTTTTGAACTAGCTGTAGTTTGTTTATTAAGCGTGCAGGGTAACCACCCAGTAGAGCATTACAGTAATCTAGCCTTGAGGTCATGAACGCATGGACTAATTGTTCCACATTTCCCAATGAGAGCATATGGCGTAATTTAGATATATTTTTAAGATGGAAAAATGCAGTTTTACAGATACTAGACACGTGGCTTTCAAAAGAAAGGTTGGTATCAAATAGCACACCCAGGTTCCTAACCGACGACGAAGACTTGACAGAGCAGCCATTAAGTGTTAGACAGTATTCTGGGTTATTACGTGTGGAAGTTTTTTGTCCAATAATTAGAATCTCTGTCTTTTCAGAATTTAGTAGTAGGAAATTACTAGTCATCCAATTTTTTATATCAGCTATGCATTCCGTTAATTTTGTGAATTGGTAAGTTTCGTTGGGTTTTGAAGAAATATACAGCTGAGTATCATCGGCATAACAGTGAAAGCTAACTCCATGTTTCCTAATGATATCTCCTAATGGTAGCTTGTACAGAGTGAACAGCAGCGGTCCTAGTACTGAGCCTTGTGGTACGCCATACTGAACTTGTGATCGATAAGACATCTCTTCATTTACTGCTACAAACTGATAACGGTCAGTTAAGTATGATTTAAACCATGCTAATGCAATTCCACTAATGCCAACATAGTTTTCTAGTCTATTTAAAAGAATGTTGTGGTCAATGGTGTCAAATGCAGCACTAAGATCGAGTAACACTAATAGAGAGATACAACCACGATCGGATGATAAGAGCAAATCATTTGTGACTCTAATGAGAGCGGTCTCAGTGCTATGGTACGGTCTAAATCTGGACTGAAAATCCTCGCAGATATCATTTCTTTCTAGAAAGGAACATAGTTGTGAAGATACTGCTTTTTCTAATATCTTTGACAGAAAAGGCAGATTCGAGATCGGCCTGTAATTGACTAATTCTGTAGGATCAAGTTGTGTTTTTTTAACAAGCGGTTTTATCATAGCCAGTTTAAAGCTTTTTGGTACGTATCCTAGAGACAAAGATGAATTAATGATATTAAGAAGAGGATATATGACCTCTGGAAACATCTCTTTCAGTAGCTTAGTCGGTATAGGATCTAACATACAAGTTGTCGATTTAGATGAATTAACGAGTTTGCAGAATTCTTCCTCTCCTATAGCAACAAATAAATCAAATTTTTCCTCAGGGAGACTACAATGCACTTCCTGATGCGATACTGTGGTAGACGGTTGCATAGTTATAATTTTGTCCCTGATATTATCAATCTTATAAGTGAAGAAGTTCATAAAGTCATCACTGCCGTGTTGCTTTGACACTTCTGAGCTTGAAGCTTTCTTTTTCGTTAGTTTAGCCACTGTTTCAAATAAATACCTAGGATTATGTTTATTTTCTTCTAATAGGTTTGAAAAATAAGCAGATCTAGCAGCTTTTAAAGCCTCTCTGTAAGCAATTGAGCTCTCTTTCCACGAAATCCGAAATACCTCTAGTTTAGTTTTCTTCCAGTTGCGCTCCATTTTTCTGGCTGCTCTCTTAAGGGCCTGAGTGTGCTCGCTGTACCACGGCGTTGGACTATTTTCTTTAATCTTCTTTAAGCGCAACGGAGCAACTGCGTCTAAAGTGCTGGAAAAGAGAGAGTTAAAAGTTTCTGTTGCAATATCGAGTTCTTCTAAGCTATCTGGGATGCTGAGATGATGAAACTGATTAGGAAGATTATTGATAAAGCAATCTTTAGTGGCAGAAGTTATAGGTCTAACGTATTTATAACACGGAGTCGGCTTTGCAGCCTTGGCTAAATGTAATTTACATGAGACTAGATAATGATCTGAGATGTCATCGCTCTGCTGCAGAATTTCAACAGCATCAACATCTATTCCATGTGATAATATTAGATCTAGAGTATGATTACGACAATGAGTAGGTCCTGACACGTGTTGTCTAACTCCAATTGAGTTTACAATGTCTTTAAATGCCAATCCCAAAGCATCTTTTTCATTATCTACATGTATATTAAAATCACCAACAATTAGTACTTTATCTGCAGCCAATACTAAATCTGATAGAAAGTCCGCAAATCCTTTGATAAAATCTTTGTTGTGCCCTGGTGGCCTGTACACAGTAGCCAGCATAATTCTCAAATGTGATTTATCGTTTACACTATATATTTTTACATTAAGCACCAATACTTCAAAATAAGTATATTTAAAGCTACATTTCTTAGTGGTTTTGAAAATATTACTATAAATTACAGCAACAGCCACACCTCCCCCTTTGCCTTTCAGACGAGGTTCATTTTTATAACTGTAATCTTGTGGGGTTGACTCATTTAAAATAATGTAATCGTTTGGTTTTAGCCAGGTTTCTGTCAAACACAGCATATCAAGATTATTATCTGAAATCATATCATTAACTATAAGAGATTTTGAAGTAAGTGATCGAATATTCAGCAACCCAAGCTTTATCATTTGCTCATCTGTATTATCTGTTTTTTATTTGTTGAACATCAATTAAATTTTTAACCTGACGTTTTTTGGATTTCCAAATTCGGGGAACAGACACAGTCTCTATATGATGATATCTAGGTGAAAGAGGCTCTATGTGATGGGATTTATCTGACCTTGGTGACGTGAGGCCACTAGCAGACGGTCGGTTTAGCCAGTCTGTCTGCTTCTTGACCTGAGCCCCAGATTGTCATGTTTTAGCTCTAAGACTATGAGCCAAATTACTAGAGAGAAGAGCAGCACCAGCCCAGGAGGGATGGATACCATCTCTTTTCAACAGGTCAGGCTTGCCCCAAAAACTTTTCCAATTGTCTATGAATTTTATATTATATTATTCTGCGGACACCACTTCGACAGCCAACCATTCAGTGAGGCCAATCGGCTAACTATCTCATCACTCCTGCGTACAGGAAGGGGGCCAGAGCAAATTACAGTGCCTGACATCGTACTTGCGAGTTCACACACCTCTTTAATATTAATTTTGGTGATCTCCGACTGGCGGAGTCGAACAACTTTAGTGCCGACATGAGTAATGATCTTAGAGAATTTAGGATTAGCATTAGCCAGCACTTTTAAATTTGCTTTGATGTCAGGCGCTCTGGCTCCCGGCAAACATGTGACTATGGTGGCTGGTGTCTCTATTTTCACGTTCCGTGTGATCGAATCATCAATTACCAGGGCACAATCAACAGAATTCTCAGTGGGTGTTTCACTGAGTGGGGCAAATTGATTTGTAATGGGAATCGGAACGGAAGAGTGGTTCTTTGATCCGCGACTAGGGCGGTGATCTCTCACAGTCACCCATCTGCCCTGCTGCACGGGCTCTACTTCAGCCGGAACCGAATCATGTAAAGAGTTCACTATGCTAGGCGCATCCAAAACACTATCTAAAGATCTAGCATTCTTACCATCCTCAATTAAAGTTTGGATGCGTGTCTCTAGTTCTGAAATCTTCTCCGTCAGCCTGACTGTCTCCTTGCATTTATCACATATAAATCCTATATTGCCATCGGAGAAGGCTATACTAAACATATGACATGTGACACAGGTGACAATAACAGGACAAGAAGACATTACTCACCGTGTTTGTTGACTGATTTCTTACTTCCCTAGACTTTATGAACTCAAAGGCGCGGGCGCGCGAGAGAAAATAAATATATAAATGAGCGCACGGGTGGCGCGTTAGCAGGCTAACGCTAGCGAGTTACTAGCGTGCTGTATTAACAATAACGGAAGCTAGAGATGTAAGGTTAATCTGAGATGTTGGGTAAGCTGTATTTAGTAGTATAAACAACTAGATAATAAATGATGGCTCAAAACATAAAGAAATACGAGGCTCAGGCGGAGCTTACAGCCTCGAAGCAAACAAACACACAGCAGGCAGCGAGGCAGACAGGAGCAATCGATCAGCGATCAGCCGATGTATATGTATAAACTCACCCAAATTTTGGGATAAATGGAAATTGTTATACAAACCAAATCGAGAAGTTCTGGCAATCCAAGACGGGGAGAAGTGGAAAAACCACTTCCAAGAATTATACAGCCCAACTGAAATTCAAAACTATAAACAAAATGAAATAATTAATAAACTAGACAATTTGGAAAGATCAATTAAAGAAAATCAAAACCCTTTAGATTTCCCCATAACAATGAAAGAATTGGAAGACAAATTAGGAGTCCTTGAGGCCAAGAAAGCCTGTGGTGTCGACAGCATCCTGAACGAGATGCTGAAACACACAGACCGAAGCTTCAGACTGGCCATGCTGAAACTGTTCAATGATGTTCTGTGTGTAGGGTTCTTCCCTGAGATCTGGAACAAGGGCCTCATCAGCCCCATCCACAAGAACGGAGACAAATTAGACCCCAACAACTACCGAGGCATCTGTGTGAACAGTAACCTGGGGAAGGTCCTCTGCAGCGTCTTAAACTCCAGACTTTTAGACTTCCTTATGAAGCACAATGCCTTGAGTAAATGCCAAATTGGCTTTCTTCCAAAATGCCGCACATCCGACCACATTTTTACATTACAAACACTAATTGACAAATATGTACATCAAAACAAAGAACAAATTTTTGCTTGTTTCATTGATTTCAAGAAAGCATTTGATTCAATCTGGCACAAAGGATTATACCTAAAACTCATCGACAGTGGAATAGGGGGGAAATTCTATGATTTGATCAAATCGATGTACACAGCCAGCCAATGCGCTGTTAAAATTGGAAACCAAAGAACCGAGTTTTTCCCCCAGGGGCGCGGAGTGAGACAGGGCTGCAGTTCAAGCCCCACCCTCTTCAACATTTACATCAACCAATTAGCCGATACGCTAGAACATGCTCCCTTTCAAGGTCTCACTCTACACGACACTGAGATCAAGTGTCTTCTCTACGCAGACGACCTGGTCCTCCTGTCGCCCACTAAAGAGGGGCTTCAGGACAGCCTGGATCTGCTGGAGGATTACTGTCAGTCCTGGGCCCTGACCGTCAACCTCCAGAAAACTAGAGTCATGATGTTCCAGAAACGCTCCAGATCTCAGGGACCAACACACACATTCACACTATCACACAGAACCATTGAGAGCACAAAAACATACACCTACCTCGGCCTGAAAATAACTCCAACTGGCAACTTTACTTTGGCTGTGAATGAACTCAAAGAGAAAGCTCAAAGGGCTTTCTATGCCATAAAAAGATCCATCAAAATTGACATCCCAATCCAAATTTGGCTCAAACTTTTCAAATCAATAATTGAACCAATTGTTTTATATGGCAGTGAAGTGTGGGGTCCTTCTTTCAAAATTTGATTTTTTAAATTGGGAAAAACATCCAATTGAAACTCTACATTTAGATTTCTGTAAACGAATACTCAAAGTCCAAAGGAAAACACCTAACAACGGATGCAGGGCAGAATTAGGCCAATACCCTCTCCTTCTAAACATCCAAAAAAGAGCCATCAAATTCTGGAAACACCTAAAAACAAGCGACCCCAACACATACAAAGCCCTAAAACACCAAGAGCTGAGCGTAGCGAGGAGTCCCCTGTGCCACACACACACACACACACACACACACACCTCAGCGTAGCGTGGAGTCCACTGTGCCAGCTGGTGCTGAGACACACACACACACACACACACACACACACACACACACCTGAGCGTAGCGAGGAGTCCCCTGTGCCAGCTGGTGCTGAGACACACACACACACACACACACCTGAGCGTAGCGAGGAGTCCCCTGTGCCAGCTGGTGCTGAGACACACACACACACACACACACACCTGAGCGTAGCGAGGAGTCCCCTGTGCCAGCTGGTGCTGAGACTGACTGGGCTCTCTCCTGCAGAGATCAGCTCGCCTCAGCACACACACACACACTTGCACACATTCGGCCCGCACAAATTATCACCACAGAACAAGACAAGTACATCACCCATTGGACAAACACCATTAAAAACCAACACAAACTGGAATGTTATTCGGCACTAAATCGAGAGTACACTGTTGCGAACTACCTGAGCACAGTGAGTGATGTGAGACTCAGGAGAACCCTGACGATGTACAGACTCAGCGAGCACAGCCTGGCCATAGAGACGGGAGTGTGTGTGTGTGTGTGTGTGTGTGTGTGAGAGACTCAGCGAGCACAGCCTGGCCATAGAGACGGGAGTGTGTGTGTGTGTGTGTGTGTGTGTGTGTGTGTGTGTGAGAGAGAGACTCAGCGAGCACAGCCTGGCCAAAGAGACGGGAGTGTGTGTGTGTGTGTGTGTGAGAGAGAGACTCAGCGAGCACAGCCTGGCCATAGAGACGGGCCGACGCAGACAGACCTGGCTCTCCCGTGAGGACAGACTCTGCCCGCACTGCACCCTGGGAGTGACGGAGACCGAGCTGCACTTCCTCACAGAATGCCCAAAATATGAACATATCAGAGACCACTATTACCCCAAAATTAACCAAATATTTCCCCATTTTAACACCCGTAATCCAACCCAAAAACTCCGTTTCATTCTTGGCGAAGAAGCCAAATGCTCATATATAGCTGCAAAATTTGTAGCATCCTGCCATATCCTGAGGGACGACCAGAGACCAATAAACACACACACACTCACAGCCTAAGACCTACACACACACACTCACTCACAGCCTAAGACCTACACACATGTATATGTTCAATTCCAAGTTCAGTGTTTGACTTGATGACGCACTGGAGCCCTTGAGCTCCTGGACACGCCCCTACTTGATGATGCACTGGAGCCCTTGAGCTCCTGGACACGCCCCTACTTGATGACGCACTGGAGCCCTTGAGCTCCTGGACACGCCCCTACTTGATGACGCACTGGAGCCCTTGAGCTCCTGGACACGCCCCTACTTGATGACGCACTGGAGCCCTTGAGCTCCTGGACACGCCCCTACTTGATGACGCACTGGAGCCCTTGAGCTCCTGGACACGCCCCTACTTGATGACGCACTGGAGCTCCTGAGCTGCTGGACACGCCCCTACTTGATGACGCACTGGAGCCCTTGAGCTCCTGGACACGCCCCTACTTGATGACGCACTGGAGCCCCTGAGCTCCTGGACACGCCCCTACTTGATGACGCACTGGAGCCCTTGAGCTCCTTGACACGCCCCTACTTGATGACGCACTGGAGCCCTTGAGCTCCTGGACACGCCCCTACTTGATGAGTACTTACTTTCCCGCGAGTGGCCGTGGTTTCAGCGCAGCCAGTGGACACGCCCCCAGCGTTTGAGAGCAGAGATTACTGCTCATTTTTTCAAGATTTTGATAGCTTATTTTATGTACTTACTGGCTTTTTTTATCATTCAAATTTGGCTGGGTGGCTAATAACACATTTTTCAGTGGTGTGACAAACTCAAAACACACTTAATTTTGACTTTACAGGGACTTTACAGGTAAAACATTATCAGTGCTTCTTGTCCTGTTTTACTTTCAATATTGTCCTTTCTGCTGATATAAATGGCCAGTTTAGCTTGACCCACCAAAAAATGTAAAAGCCGACTTTTCTTTCTAATGGCAAACTTATATGTTGGTCCAAAAATAAAACTCTTAAACGAGAACACTTCTCCAAATAAAAAAAATAAAAAAAAAACCCGTAAGTACACTAAATAAATCGACCAATCTGTCACATTCCATAAAACAATGAAAGACAGTTTCTGTCATATCAGAAAAAGGACACCCAGTCTGCATTAACAGCAACTGTGCCATGTAAAACATTCCACTGAATATCTCATTGTTTCCCTTTCACTCCATATAGAGTTCAATCATGTAGTCCGTTCAATTCAATAGTACTTCGTCCACTCCAATAGTCTCTAAGAAGTGCTCTTTCCTCAGCAGTCAATCTCTGCTTAATCAGATCCACAAACATATTGACTTTTCAAAGAGACACCATACCCACATTTGAGGACAACTCTTTAACATTGTTAAAATCAACTCCACTAATATCAACAAGTTGTCTTAACTTTATCATTTTTTTGGCCCTAAACATGTAACTTATTCCAGGTATGGATTCTCAAGACACATCAAAACGAGCTCCGCCTATTAAAGGCTCTTCTTATAACCAAAAGAGTGAATCATTTGATTTCAACCATTGCTTTGTAAAAAAAACCTCCAGACTTCAAAAAGTCCTTTATAAAAAGCAGGTAGTCCATTTACTGGCACTTTGTTACAGTACATTAAAAAAAAAGTAGAATCCAGTGCTAATCCTCCAGCCTGCTTTAGGAGTTTGCTGGTTACCTCTCTCCAGACAAGGTTTTTGGGTCCAGTTAAATATCTTTGGATATATTGAAGACGAAACGTTGCTCCTCTACTTGCCAGATGAACTAGTCCTTGTCCTCCTCCTTCCGCTTGGAGGAACAGCACACTTTGAGGAACCAAGTGAAGTTTGTCCCAAAAGAGGATCACCAGAATTGACTGCAGTTTTCCAAAAAAAACCAGCAGGGGGATCAACACAAGCCAGACGATGCCACAAAGCAGAAGCTACTAGGTTGTTCATTATTAAAGTTCTTCCTCTGTAAGACAATTTTGGAAGGAGCCACTTCCATTTTTCAAGTCGACCTTGCACTTTCTCCAAAAAACCTTCCCAGTTTTCCTGCAACATTTAATTGTTACCAAAATAAACTCCAAGGTATTTCAAACCTTTTTTATTCCATAATAGCCCTGCTTTAGGTAATGTGGGTAGACCTTTTTCCCAATCTCCAAACGCAGTCGCATCACTTTTTGTCCAATTAATTTAGCAGATGATATCTAACTAAAGTCTTTAATAATTGACTGTAAAACTTTCACAAGAGATCAATCCAGTATCTATGATTTGTTTAGATCCAATGAAGTCGTCGTCATCACAGGCGTAATTTGCGGATCTAAACCCGGATCCAGTTTTTCTCAGGATCGATATCTTCTCCCACCACTTTTTGAAACATTGAGGCACGTAATACAAATAAATAAAACATCTCCAGTTAACTAGCAGAGTATTCATTTTGCTATTAAATAAGAGATCTAGTGCTAAAATGTGTTGTTTTTTAACTCAAGCTGAGCGCCCGTGTCCGCTGCTATCAGTGTCATGGATACAGTGTTCTCTTGTGGCGCGCGCAGTCTTCACTCGGACACACTCTTCAATCTAACGCTGTTGCGGACTCTCTATTCGTTCCAGTGAAATCACAAAATAAACTGCACACAAACGTGTCCCTGTTTGATATAGACTGTAACCAATGATGAACATGTTCGGTTTTGATAAGAGGAAAAAGAACTATACGAGTGCGGATTAGATCCCGTAACCTCTGACACGCTTGGCAGAAGATCTAGCACTAGACCATTGAAGAACTCGAACAAAACCTGCGGATCGATACATTTATTGACGGGTTGAGCAGAGAGGCTGCACAGTTTGACCAGCGGGCCGCGGCCGCACACCAGGCTGCCGGATGCTGTTGCTAAGAACTTGCAATGTATAACTATCAGACCGGCCCTCGCGGCCTCGAAACACTACCGGCCCACCGGGAAAAGCACCGACTCTCCCGACGGCCACTCCATTACTGACTCGTGTAATATTAGAGGTGGTTTGTGGCATTATTTATAATGAATTAATGCTGATGGGAAATGAGGAAATGTGCAATCATACTGTATCTCTTAGTAACAAGCTTTCAGGAATAAAGCTTTTGAACATTGAGGGAAAAATCTCCCACATCCACTCAAAAGGGAAGTGTTTTCTAATGGCAGAAACCAAATCAATTATGATACTCAGTAGAAGAGCTTCAGGTTAAATCCTTCATGACTGACACTTTAAATAATGCATAAAAACTGTATTGTTTATCATTTAAGCTATTATAATCTTCTAAATCATCATGAACCCGGCACTTCTATCTTGCACCCGGCGCAAATGACTTTGTACACTGACGCATGTATCATTCCTATTTTGCACCCACGCAAAGCGGGCTTTTCCCTCCACAGACACACGTCGCTAAACTAGGGAATGAACTAGCGCTCCCTGGGCGGGTCGGCGCAAAAAGGAGGCGTGTTTCGGCGCAAACATTCCCTAGTGCTATTTTGCAGTTCCAGAAAACAATTCCGCCACTGACCAGAACAAACCTAGTCTAAAGTCAGTGGCGCGGTGCGCGTTGTTCATAATGCTATTTTAAGCGCGCATGCTTGGCCATAATGTAGCGGGTGCACAACACGCATACACTTTGATTCTCTCATCAACACAGATGCAGCAGTTTTTATTTTTGCTAATCATACATTATAACAAGGAAAAATATTAACAATTGAGGGAAATCATTGTGGTGTCCATGAAAAAATGTAGGCCTAAATCTAGCTTACACATTTACCCAAATGCTTCAAGCTAATTGTAGTAATGACGGATCAGACCTGTTTGCCCAATAGTGGCAAGACACATGTATATAAGGACATCTGACAAAGAAGTGGGTTTCTTCCATCCCCTTACAACGTCACTTCTCTGTCTTTCACGGCCCTGACAAGAACGTCGGTCTCCTCGGCTGTGAACCGCGCCTGCTAAATCCGCCATAATAATAGCAATCCGCCATGCAACATGCGCACCTGCTCTTAAAGGGTGTGTTGGATGACGCTCTGATTGGTTTATTTCAAGTTACGCCCAAACCACACCTATGAATAATGCAGCTATTTCAGACCAACCCCTTTTAAACTTGTGTCGGGCGCAAGAGTCATTTATCCCGCCGGTAAAATAGCAACAGCGCCCAAGACCCGCCCACAAAGTTACTTGCGCTTCGCGCTTGATAGTTGCATTTCAGATCGTTAGCTCGTGGCTGCAAAAGGAGGATATAGGACACCATCCCTCCTGCAGATAAAGGTATGTCCCAATGTACGTGATGCAGAGGGAACCCTGGAATCCAGTCATGAAAATGAAATTTACATAACGCAGATGTCACGTAAAACACGCAAAATAATGGATGGATGAATACATGGAAAGTAGAACTGTGCAATAAATCCAATCGCGACATGGTCTGTGAATATTTAAGCTAAGCACAAAAATACTGCATGTAAATATAACCCTATTTGTTCTGCTGAGCTGCGCCGCTTTGTCTACTAACTACACTCACCGGCCACTTTATTAGGTACCCCATGCTAGTAACGGGTTGGACCCCCTTTTGCCTTCAGAACTGCCTCAATTCTTCGTGGCATAGATTCAACAAGGTGCTGGAAGCATTCCTCAGGGAGTTTGGTCCATATTGACATGATGGCATCACACAGTTGCCGCAGATTTGTCGGCTGCACATCCATGATGCGAATCTCCCGTTCCACCACATCCCAAAGATGCTCTATTGGGTTGAGATCTGGTGACTGTGGAGGCCATTTTAGTACAGTGAACTCATTGTCATGTTCAAGAAACCAATTTGAAATGATTAGAGCTTTGTGACATGGTGGAAGTAGCCATCAGAGGATGGGTACATGGTGGCCATAAAGGGATGGACATGGTCAGAAACAATGCTCAGGTAGGCCGTGGCATTTAAACGATGCCCAATTGGCACTAAGGGGCCTAAAGTGTGCCAGGAAAACATCCCCCACACCATTACACCACCACCACCAGCCTGCACAGTGGTAACAAGGCATGATGGTTCCATGTTCTCATTCTGTTTACGCCAAATTCTGACTCTAACATCTGAATGTCTCAACAGAAATCGAGACTCATCAGACCAGGCAACATTTGTCCAGTCTTCAACTGTTCAATTTTGGTGAGCTCTTGCAAATTGTAGCCTCTTTTTCCTATTTGTAGTGGAGATGAGTGGTACCCGGTGGAGTCTTCTGCTGTTGTAGCCCATCCGCCTCAAGGTTGTGCGTGTTGTGGCTTCACAAATGCTTTGCTGCATACCTCGGTTGTAACGAGTGGTTATTTCAGTCACTGTTGCCCTTCTATCAGCTCGAACCAGTCTGGCCATTCTCCTCTGACCTCTGGCATCAACAAGGCATTTCCGCCCACAGAACTGCCGCTCACTGGATGTTTTTTCTTTTTTCGGACCATTCTCTGTAAACCCTAGAGATGGTTGTGCGTGAAAATCCCAGTAGATTAGCAGTTTCTGAAATACTCAGACCAGCCCTTCTGGCACCAACAATCATGCCACGTTCAAAGTCACTCAAATCAACTTTCTTCCCCATACTGATGCTCGGTTTGAACTGCAGGAGATTGTCTTGACCATGTCTACATGCCTAAATGCACTGAGTTGCCACCATGTGATTGGCTGCTTAGAAATTAAGTGTTAACAAGCAGTTGGACAGGTGTACCTAATAAAGTGGCCGGTGAGTGTACATACTCAAGTACGCGTGACATTCAGAGTCTCACAAACAATTTGAGGATATGAATACATGAACATTTCCAGAGCTGCTCTGAGAGAACGCCTAATGAGCATTTTCATAATTTTATTTGAGATAAACCACTGTCAAATACACTTTGAAACACCTTTTTTACACTTTTGGTCTTCACTACAACCCGTCAAAATAAAAGTTTGGTTTTACTTGGAGAAATTAGGACAGAAATATATTACTATTATTATAGGCATACAATAGAACGTAGCCTACTTCTCTAAATAATAATAATAACAACAATAATAATACATTTTATTTAAACATTATTTAAAGGAATATATTTTTTGTCCATGGTTTAATTTAGTAAATCTGTTTTTGCAGCGCTTCCCCAAAAAATAAAAGGACACAATTTTAAATTTACATTTGATTACAACCGTTTTTGATAATATATTTGGATTAAATCATAAAAAGAAACATTCATTTTCTGAATAAAATACATTTCATAGGACAATATTTTTTTAAACATTTTAATAAATTATTAATGTTAAAAATAAGTTGTTAATCTAATTCATTATCAATTATCAAATTTAATTGATTAGACATGTTTTATTGAAATTTTAATAAACAAAACAAACAAATGGTTTCAAGTTTGTTATAATAAAAGCATTTGTTCAACAACAAAAAAAAATCCTGTTTTCATTAAAGGGGCACTTCACCTCTGGGAAGATTAATGTGTATTTAAAATGGGTAATTTATGTAGAAGAAATGTGAAATTATTTTTGAATTTGGAGCTTTCTAGACTGAGAAAAGCCAGAAAATGTATTTTTGGCTTATGTGGATGAAAGACAACAACTCCCAGAATGCAATTGTTTCGCTGCCCTAGGAGGCCACGCCTACCGGTAACAGAGCGCAGATGTTAAACAACAAGCCTAGGCTACTAGTGAGTCTCCGTGATGAGTCTGCCCGGGTTTTTCGAGATCACCCATAATGTCCAGGATCCGGCTTTTGCGTTCTACAGTCGCCATTCATCATGTTTATGTGGCGAGTAGGACGAGTGAGGGCCGCGGGAGAACGGCGCGAGTCATGTTTACATGGCGAGCAGGACGACGCTAGGGCCGCAGGAGAACGGCGCGAGGCCGGTGGCGTGATTACCGATGAGCGACACCTGTGAGACGCAAGTGACCCTTTAATTGAATCCTGAAGTGACCCTTTAATTTAACTGTCATTTTAACTGATGATAATAATAATAATAATACCCATAATTTAATAATACAGTTTATTTATTTAATAATTGATTAATACTGTAAATCGTGATATTTTCTGAGACGTTATCATACTGTGAAAATCTCATACCATTACAAGCCTACACGGGAGAGTCCCCCACCCCCGCTGTTAAAAAAGTTACTCAGTAACTTTTACTCTGAGTAAATTTTAAATGAGCTACTTTTTACTTTTACTTGAGTAGATTTTTAGACCAGTACTTTTACTTGTACTTAAGTAAAATTTAATTGAAGTAGTAGTACTTTTACTTGAGTAGAATATTTTATTACTCTTTCCACCTCTGGTTGTTTCTCCGTTTTACTTTGAGCATGATTAGTTAATCTGTCTGTCTTCCAGGAAACTGTCCAATGAGAATGTGCGCGGCTCTGCGCGCCTATTTTAAGTTTGAAAATACGTCTGTTACTCTCGGTTGGTGTGAGCAGCTGCTGTTTGCGTTGATTACTCGGTCAGACCTGGATTATTTTATATCTGCCTGTTGAATTCTTAAATTCTGAGCGAATTTTAGTTGCTATGTCAATGAAGAACAAAAGCTGGAATATGAACAGAGGAAGGGGTCGTACGTGGTCTGTTGGCGATATCAGGTAAGAAAACATTTTTCAGTCCTTAACAGTCTAACGTTTAGGGACACGGGTAATTTAACCGTCATAAGCTTACTGTAACCTCATAAGATGAATAAGTTATCTCTGTGTGTGTTTTTGTACTGCTTCTATTAACGTAGCGATATTAGCACGTATTTCAATGTGTTAGTACCATCTAACATTGCTGTGTTTTGTTGTTGGTAAGTTAACATGAGAGGTAAAAAAGCGTGGGAATGAGTAAAGTGATAAAACCGTCATTTATTCGTTAGAAGTATGTTTACATAACCTCTTCAAACACTGATAACATATTAAAAAGTTTACTTTGTTTACTTTATTTTTTAGATCAAGCATTGGAATAAGATGTTTGGGGGAGAACACCCAACAGAAAGACCCATTCACCAACTAACGTTACAGTAAGTCAATTTTACCCACGTACTGTTCGAAAACCTACACTGGGATGGTATTAAGTGTGATAATACCGGCAGCTTTTATACATTTTACAATTTTAATATGCAAGTTAACATTATGTCGAGTCAGCAGGGCTAACGTTAAAACTCGCCGTTTGTTACATTATGTATTAACCTTATAAAAGTCTGTCTAGCTTCAGCATGTAACATGCTGGTCCTAATAAAGTTAAACCGTTATTAACGTTAGCCCTGAATGTGAAACATGCATCAGCCATCATAACATTAACGTTAAATACCTTTGGTTGACTAACATTAATTTAATAACGTTAGCTGTTAACTTAACGTTACATCTTACATTACTGTTGCCTCTTGCAAACACGTAACAGTAGGGGTGTGAAGGTTATTATATAACCGTGAGACCGACGGTTATAGTTGAACACCGTCATTAGAACTCTATAAACCGTTATTCAAAACCGTTATTCAAATATTTTTTACAAAAAAATTTTATCATAGAGAATGTTTAAATACTATTATCAACTTACAAGGGACACAGAGGTGGAGAGTTAGTGGTGCTCCGGAGGCTGAGTGCTGGAGATGATTCGGGAGAGGTCTGTGCACCTTTACCGATCAGAGCGCGCGCTGACACGGAGTAAAGCCTTGTTTATACTCGACGCGTCCGTTTCTTTTTCTTTTAGGAAGTCCCCAAAAAAATGTTACAAGACTAAATACAACACAAAATAAGGACAGTCAAGGCTGTTTTAGAGACAAAACATGTAGGCTACACAAAAGACGATGTTCGTTGGCACGGGTCCAACACAACCTTGGCCAAAAACACACACGGACTGAATGTAAGTCGACCTAGGACGAGACAGCGGTGCTGACACTGCAAGGATGTTATCCACCCAAACGACAGCTGCGGGAACCGGGATGTAGCCGGAAGTTTAACTACTCAGCCTTTGCAACAGTCGTCACCCGTACACAAAACATTAACTGGAGGAGGACAGATGCACACTCATATCCATCAGCCGATTTAAAGCAGCTGTGACAAAACGCCGAACACGAAAGAGACCATAAACACAGCCGCTCTCCTTTACAGACCAACAGTCGCGTTCAATCGCAACAGCGGAAACCACACAACATCCGGGAAATGATGATCTGCCTATGCATTCGACAAAGGCTTTTGTAGCCCGCACAATTGATGACATTAAAATGCCCACCCCAACCATTTAACTCGGGAAGTCATGCCACACATAGATAACTAAATAGTATGACGACCTATTTACACGGAGGTTAATTTTATTTCCGGCCCATGTTGTCAAATAAATCTACAACTAAAAATACAACTGTAGATACATCTATGTCAATCCCTTGTGTTGGGTAGTGTTATAATGGCTATATATCATCAACAACACATGACTCAGGAGCTAACTAGGCTAGTTTGGTTGCTTACAGAAGCTCACTCGCTCTTTCTTGTTAACGTCACCTTCTCCACTGCAGTTGAAACCATTGTCATTCGACAATGCATCTAGGCAATTTGTTAAAATATTTTGTGATAATAAACCAGTCGCATTTCAAAGCCATTCGCGAAATGTAGGGCTGGGTATTGTTCAAAATCTTTCGATCCGGTGCCAATTTCGATACCTCAGTTTCGATACCGGTTCCTAACGATACTTTTTTCGATACCAATTTTAGGAAATCCGTTTTAACAATATTACATATATGTCTATATAAGCAGAGTCCAGATAGGGTGTTCTTTGATTTTTCATCTCTTCAGCGAAGTGTTCACTTCACATCGCTGGTCTCTGGAGAAGCCTGCGCCGTCGAAAAAGCCCTATCAGAGGGACGAGCCATCTGCCTCGCAGACCGAAGCAGACCATCTTCTCACCGCTTCACCGCCATTCCTGCTGCGCTATCCGGCGCCCATATCCTTTTCAAATCTTTCTCCTAAAAGAGCCAAGGCGTTATAATGCCTCGTTTTTCCAAATGCCGCTCTTGTCGAGCCCCTCTCAAGCGACAGGGACCATCACATCTTGTGTGTTTCCTGCCTGGGACTTAACCATGCGGACCTCGCGCTTTCGCGGGCTCGATTAGCCTCTTTCACTGCGGACCCCTCTCCTCCGCTTCTCTCGTCAGGACTGCGCCGTAAAAAGTGCCGTTCGCAGAGAACCCTGGAGGACATCCCAGCGAGCGACCGCATGCCAGCGAGTTCCCTGTGTGCATCGCTCTCCGGTTCCCCCGCCTCGATCACGGCCGGCCAGCACCCCACCGCTCCCGCCGTGCATCTCGAGTCTGAAGGGGACGTCGCTTCAGAGAGCGAAGGATGGTCGGGCCCTGATCCGGACCTCGCCCCTTCCCTGCAAGAGTCGAGCGGCGTGCGGGCCACCTTGATTGGTCTTCGTCCAAGGAACCCGCGCCCAGCAGGCTTGACGGCTGTTTACTGCCCGGGCGACGCTCGGCGCCTCACACGAGGCCCGCTCCCTTCTTGCCGGAACTCCACAAGGAGTTGTCTAAGAGCTGAAAGGCGCTTTTTTTTTTTTTTCGGCGGGCCCGAATCCTGAGAACTTTACAGATCTCAGAAGCGCCACGGACTTAGCTCTGCGAGCCACCAAGTCCACTGCTCAGGCTATAAGGAGGAACATGGCATCTCTCACCGTCACCGAGATACACTTATGGTTGACTCGGTCTGACCTGAAGGAGTCCGACAGATCTACCTTCCTCGACGCGGCCGTGTCTCCATCCGGTCTCTTCGGTGAAGTTCAGAAAACGTCGCAAGCCATGCGGCATTTTATCCCGAGATGCTCCAGTTCCGCGACAGGTTCATGAGCTATCAACGCGTACCCGCTGATCTCCCAGCAGGAGTGTTTTTTAGGAAGTACAATTACTAGACGCCCTCTACTAGACGGCTCTATGCTTCAAAGTGGTCAGTGTTTTCCAGGTGGTGCTCGGCTAATAAACTAGACCCACAGCGCTGTGGCATTACGGAGATTCTCTCCTTCCTACAGGAGCTTCTGGACGAGGGCAGGTCCCCCTCCACGCTCAAAGTGTATGTTGCAGACATTAGACATTAGCCACTATCATGTGTACCCTGGGAACATGCCCTTGGGGCCATGTGTGGACGACCTTAGCACGCACAGCGCTTTACATTGGGTTCCCGTAGCGTAAGCTAGCTTATGCAACACGAGAGTACACTCGTAAGAGAACGTACTCGGTTACTAACGTAACCTTGGTTCTCTCTAGATGAGGGAACGAGTGTTGCGTAACCCTGCCGTGCTTGTGCTGCGTTCTGGTTTCGCTTCAGTATGAAAAACCAAAGAACACACTATCTGGACTCTGCTTATATAGACATAAGCCACGCCCCTTCTGGCGGGACGTGTCGTGCGCGGGCCCTCATTGGTGCTTGCGTCACGTGCAGTCCCACGATAGGTTGCAGCAGTTGCTGCAGAGCAACCAATAGGCATGCGAGCCGCCTCGCCTAGGTCTGCTCTGTGCAGCAATGCGTTTTAAATTAATGTAAAATTAAGGATAATTTTTTGGCCTTAGTTTTCTCGAGAAAAGGGATTTTCCCGTAGCGTAAGCTAGCTTACGCAACACTCGTTCCCTCATCTAGAGAGAACCGAGGTTACGTTAGTAACTGAGTACGTTTTCTATGTTTCCTAATCATTTAACAACATGTATTCTTTACTTCAATGAGCTCATTGTTTCTGCCTTAACTTAATGCATTGCATTAACAATGGAACTGAATGAAAATTAATTGAAATGCATTACACAGTCACCTCTGATAACAGATCACTCTAAATTGTAATTTAGACACATGCATTTTCTGTAAAGCTGCTTTGAAACGATATGTTTTGTGAAAAATGCTATAGGCTACAAATAAATGTGAATTGAATTACATATAGGCTACTGAGGTGCGGGATATATGCCTCACACTCAGCACACATAAAGCTTGCCGCAAAGCACTGGCGAAGGTAGCCTAATGATTATGGATGTGTCGGGAAAAATAGCAAGGAGATATTAATTTTTTTAATCAGATTTATCGTGTTGCCGGTCTTGGCAGCAATTACCTTGTCGCAAATATTGCAGGGTTGTGACGCTCACAGCCTCATGTGCGACGAACCACGTCTCTCTGGGCAACCGCGCAAACTAACGCTAGTGTTTTTCCGCCACAGCCAATCATGCTGCATGCTTATTGTTTCACTGACCGTGACTAGATTAACCCCTTAGGTACCGAAATTTGGTACCGAAAAACAAGACATGTTTCGATACTCGGTAGTATCGAGGCAATTCGGTCGGTACCTAAAAAGTATCAAACTCGATACCCAGCCCTAGTGCAATGATGAGAAAATGAATGAAAAGTTGCTTGAAGATGTTGTCTTTATATAGCCCTTACTGTATAATCATAATTTGATTAAAAAAAAAAATCTTAGTATTATATCACTGTATTAATGGCTACTCTCATTCTCCTCCCTATAACACTTGTGCTTTTGTAAATGGTTGTATATTGTGTAGTGTGGTTTGCTGATTGCTGATGCGGTTGCGTGTGCATTAACTGTTAATGATGTTTAATGCATCTTTGTTTGCTGTTTCTGGAGTTAATTCAGGCTATAAAAGATAAAAGATTGCAGAGCAGCTCATAAACAGCATCATCTCCTGATGAGCAGCGTCTTCAGTCTTCAGGCTGAGTCCCGGTAAGATCATGTCGTCTCATGTGGGAATTATTGTGTCCTTGTGTTTCTGCCTTTACTCAGACTTTAGCACATGTTGTTCAGCTTGCTGACTCGCTAGTGTGCTTGATTATGTGGAGAAGAAACTAAAGAAATTAAGGTGGAATTGTTTAAAGCAGGTTTGAAAGTTTTCTTTAAGGTTCTGCCGGATCCAGTTTCCATTTCAGGTTCTTGATATTCATTTGATGATGATCATAAACTTCATCATCTGTCTTCTCAGGTGAAGAGGAAATGTATTTAAATTGGGCTTTTTTTGGACATACTTAATATATTTAAATTATACTGTATTAAGTGTGTATTAAATGTATTATTGTGAAACAACTTTTCAAGATATACTTAAGATCAATGTTAAGGCGAGACACGGCAGGCAAAAACATAGTGTTTTTTTCACTGGTCAATTTTGAGATTTTGGGATATTTGTCTTCAGTAACATGTCTTCTTTCAGACTTGTGCTGAAAAATAGTCCAAAAATACACATTTAGGTCTTTATTTTACTACACTTTGTCTGTTTCCGTGTGCAGATTTCGCCTAATTCATCGCAAGGCTCGTTTCCACTGAGTGGTACGGTACGGTACAGTTCGGTTCGGTACGCAATTATTTGCGTTTCCACTGTCAAAAGTTGTGAATGGTACCAAAAAGCCGAACCGTACCATACCACTTTTTGGGTACTAAAGGGTGGAGCTAGACTCACTGCAGAACGCTGATTGGTTGACAGAGTATCGTCACTTGCGCGTGCTACAAGGGCATTAGAAACATACAGTTGAAATATAATACTACTGTTATTGTGTCACGAAATGTAGTTTTAAGAGTTTTTCAGGCGAGGAAGTAGTTTTTTAAAGCTCAAATCTGTGGTTTATTTATAGATTTATGATAATTTGAAGATCCATTCTAAGCAATCACCGGGTGCTCGGCGCTCGTGCACCCCGCCTGGAGCAGCCTTTCCCCGGCTAGCCGTTCTGATGTTTGCCGCTGACTCTGACGTCTCTGTAGTGGTTAAACATGAGATATAATTCGTCTTGTACAGACCTAACAGGCGATCTTTGGTCTCGTGAATCTATAATTCGTTCCCTGGCCAATAGTTTTGGCAGAAGGCTAAGTGAAGTTTCATATATTTGAGCGCTGAATTTGTATATTTGACTGAATTGTTTGCTTTATGTTATTAAAGCTTTACTGTATATCTTTTTGTACCTTTTACTTATACTTGTATGATGGCTATTATTGATAAAACTGAAATTCAACAAAAATAGATAGTTTTGTCATTTTTTTATTTTATTACAAGATCATCTGTAATGTTTTATTGCAACATTTGTACCAATGCAATATGCAATACATTGCCTGGAATATGTTTAATATTTTTAAATTTAAACGAAGAGGCAGGGTTGTGTTTTATATTTAGTTTTGTTATAAATATAACATTACATGCAGTGAATATAATCAATAGGCTATGCGTTGCCTGAACCACATTTGTGTGCTTATAATGTTTAAAATGTATTTAAATTAAATCGAAAAGAAGCAGAGTGGTGTTTTATAACATATTTTGTTTTATTGTTGCCTAAAATGTACATAACCGGAGTAGCAGAGCGAGCTGAGTGGCGCTTTCAAGAACGCGCTGTTCCATCAGCAGAATTACTGGACTCGCGTCCTCGGGATCATTCTCCTGAGTCGGACTTTGCGTGGCTACTTGGTATTGAGAAACGCCTAATGCCAGCGCTTGTTTCTTGTGACAAACATCCCGAGAAGCAAGAACAAGATCTGCTGTCTGTCATCCATTGTTGTTTACCATGTCGCTTTCTTCGCGCGAAAATGACGTCGATCGCTTCTTTCCGGCAAACACCACGCCTATCAAGTAAGGGTACTGTTGGCGGTGGAAACGCTAGCCGGATCATGCTGTACCGACCCGTACTGTACCGTACCGTACGCCTCAGTGGAAACGAGCCAAAAAGTTGTCGCTGTAAATCCTCCGCTGCTCCGCACCGTCATCACACACACCGCTAGCTCTCTCTCCTGTGCAATGGTGTCGCATCCAAATATGGGCATTTCCTGTTTATCAGCAACCAATCATCAAGTAAAATGCAAGGGGGTAATCCATCGACCGGAAGTTGAAGCCGGCCGGGTGCCGCCATGTTGTAGCAGAACTTCACTTGCGTTAGCATTTCCATTGACTCCCATTCATTTTGGCGTCACTTTGACAGCGAATAACTTTACATCTGAGGCGTTTAAAGACTCCATTTGTCCATTATTTATTTCTAAAGAAACACGACAATGTATAAAAGGCTCCATTACTTTGTATCTTACGTTATGGCCCCGTAGAAGCCGTTTTTTAAAAACTAGGCTAACGATTGCGTCATAACACGCGACTCTCTGGCGCACACTAGAGAAAATTACCGTATAGACAGAAGTAGAAACTCGCGCGCAATCGGGGGGACGCGGAGGCATAAAGTCAAGGGAGAAGCCCATAGAGAGTTGTAAAGTTGCTCCTGCTGCGAGCTCATGGACAGCTAATACTCACGATTTCCGGCTCTGCAAGTTTCGGAAGGGAATGATTCAGATTCCTCTTGGCACAGCTACTAGAAGAGTAACGTCTGTCAGACAGGTTGCTCACGTCATCAAGCTTAGTTTGAGTCGGTTTGAGTCTGTGCGTCAGAAACGGAAGTGCTCAAAAATCGCTAAAAATGGGCTTCAACTGCCTCAACTGAGTTCCAATGAGATGCTCTGTCCATTTCTTATACTGTCTATGGTAAAATGGGCGATTTAACTCGAAATGCGCATTCTCATTGGCTGATTCCAATCTCTGACAACGTGATTCGTTAAGAATCGTCATGTGACGCGCTCTGACATTATATACATACATCACATACTATACTTTACACACTATATATACAAAACAATGACATTACACAACACATTTCAGTTTTTGTATAATATAATTACTGTATAATCCTGCACACATGTGTAATAGTGGATCCTGAAGTGTGTGTGAGTCCCTCAGGTCATCTTCCCCTGTGATGGACTGGTGATGTGGTGATGTGTTGTTTAGGATGATCAGTCACGATGAAGCAATGAGGAGTTTTGGATGTTAAACAGTAGCTATGTTTCCATCGACACGTTTTTATCCGAATTAAGTGATATCGAATGAAAAATGCCTTATGGAAACAGTAAAATTCGCTTGAATTTCATGAATATCGACTCAAATGAAATACGTTCGGTCTCATCGGATTTTATCTTGATCGATATACGGCTTATGCGATAAACGCTGATGGAAACGTTATTTGCCGAATAAATAATGAATTGCGATTAAGTTTTAGGTCCTTTTATGGTTGCAACACGCCACAAAACATAGAAGAAGTTTGTTCATTTCCGCCCAGTATTTCCGCTCTGTTTGCGGCTTTGCGCACACATGGCCGGTGTCAACAAAGACAGATGTAAGTGGACAAAGCACAAAAATGCTTCAACCAAAGGGTTTCCGTGAGGTGTCTCTGAACCACGATCTCCCAGAACTGTTTGGAGCGCTGTCGTTCCCACACCACAGGCATTTACGTGCATCTGCATCATCATAGCAGTGTTGATAGCGTCGTTGTTTTCTTATTATAGCTTGTTATTACATGGCTTGGTTGAATTCTAATGTAGAATGCGGTGTGTTATTTCTTGAAAACAGACAGCTGCTAAGTATAACACACCGTTGCCATGAAAAACAGCGTTGCCATGGACGCAGTTCAGAGACGGAACGGACTATTTTCTTTAGCGGAAGGAGTACAATCGTTTTTAAATCAATAAACTCCTTTTTAAATCAATATTTTGTGTCAAATTATTTATTTATTTGGTAGATAACGTTAGCCATGTAATAAGCGGGATTTAGACAACCCCCTTCAGGCTAACAACCGCCTCGCTATACATCATCCCTTACATATGTCGCTATCAGCTGGCACTTAAGCATTAGGCTACAACTTGCAATATTGATCATTTGTTGGCAGATGCGCCATCCATTTTGTCTAGCAAAACTTTGTTCGCAAATGTTTGCTTGAATGTTGTGCGATTCAGCGCGAAAATGAATGGAAACACCTTAAAATGTCTCAAATCAATTCGATATACCAATTTGATCGCAAAACAGCATGTGACGTCATTACGCACAGGTTTTTATTCGCTTTAAAGCCGTTGGATGGAAACACACTTTCACCAGCTTAATTCGCATGAGTTTTTTTACCGAACTTCAGATGATTCGATTGACAAGTGGATGGAAACATAGCTAGTGTGATGCATGCATTTTACTTGGACCTAAAGCATATTTTGTCTGTAATTCATGGCTTTCAATAGATTAGTGGAATTTTGCCATAAAAATCTTTAAAAGCCTTTTCCTCAAACGAGTTTTTTCTCACACTCGAGTGAGGATTTTCCCCTTCTGAAGCTCCTACACACACCAAACTGTACACTCGTGTTCATAACTATATTGTGAAGGTTTGTCCTGAGGGATTTGTTGATATGTCATTCTTGGCCTGATTTATATGACATTTTATGCCTAAAAATGGGGCGTAAATCAATTGTTTAAGGCTATTGGCAGTATTTTCTGATTTACAGGGCAACAAAAGGAGATATTCATAATCCTCTCTGGTTATGTCTTTTCATTGAATATAGCAACTAAGTGCTAAAATAATTTTGAACCTTGTTTTTTTCCAATGGTCAGATTCGTCACTTCAAAATATATGCAAATTAGCACATATTTAATTAGATATAGCCTGATTAGCATATTTAAACAAAGTTTCATGGTGATATCTGTAAGTTAATATTTAATAATCTTTATATATAATAAACCCTATTCACCTGTAGTGTCTCTGTTATGAACTGCTTCGAGACTTGGAGGTGAAGATCCAAATGCAGCTTTATTATAGAATAGTCGTACAGGCAGGGTCAAGAATCAGCAAACAGGACAATGGAGAATACACAGAGAGAATCCAAGAAACAGACAGAGGTCAGGGCAGGCAGCAAGAATCAGAGTCCAAGAACAATCCAAAGTCAAAAACAGAAAAATAAACACGGGAAACCGCTCGGAAATGCAGACACACAGTACAACAAGACTTCGCGGTGAGTCAGGGCTGGACTGGGACAAAAAATCGGCCCGGGCATTTTTGGCCCAGACTGGCCCACTATATAACACAACCGAACTTTGCACGCCCTTGAATATGTATATTAAAACCACTAATGCCATAAGTGAATAGTAGTGAGTAAGAGTTTAACCGATGAAATAACTACTAAGTTGAACTATACTCCACAGTGATGAATCCTAAAGAAAGCTATAAGCTGGGATAGCAATACCGTTTTTTTCCCACAGGTTTTTGTGAAATCTGTGGTGAGTGCACCTCTGTCCCTCTAGGGGGGTTCGGGGGCATGCTCCCCCGTAAGAAAATTTTGTGCTTTTTAATGTTAAATTCATCAATCTGGTGCACTTTGAGAGTTAAAAATAAAGAGCTCCAACCCATATTCAGTGTGCAAATTGAACAAAGAAAAACTCAAAACTCTTTTAGTTGTGATAGTGTCTGTCTACATTACACTACTACATAATAATAGTTATAATAGTTATATATAATAGTTCCACTTGTGGTTTTGAAAGTGCTCTATAAATAAAGTTGAGTTGAGTTGAGAGTTGAGTTATAATATTAATCCCATGGCAGTAATAGCCATATGTTGTAAAACAAATGCACTGAAAAATAAAAGCAACTTTCATTATTAGTTTCGTACTAATTTCTATACAGAGAAGCACATGATCTTTTATTTTGACGGAAACGGCATCGAGCTTTTATTTTGAAGAATAATATGGTTTACAAACTCATTACTCATTATTGTCTCATTACAATTCGAATAAAATGCGTAATCGTCAAATATGCAGATGTGTAAATAATGCGTAACTGGGTAGTGGGTTCCTACATAGCCTAATGGTGTGTTCACACCGAACGCGAATTTAATTATTTGGGCGAGTAGATTACATACAAAGTCAATGCAAAGACGCGAATAGACGCATCATTTGCGCCGGGCGTTGCGAATGACGCGAATTGAGCGACGCGTTTGCCGCGAATGTCTTCCGCGCAAGTTGAAAAATTTGAACTCGAGCGAATGTTCAAGCGTCTAACTAAACGCGATAGACGCGTATTTGACGCTCTATTCGCGTTCGGTGTTTGAACACACCATAAGTGTTGTGACAGTAGCCTAGTTCTGCTTACCACAGTTCTCTACACTCACTCATCTCTCTCCTTATCCTCCTCGCTATCCTCCTCATCAGACACTTGAAGGGCCTTTGAAGTTTCTTTTTCATGCTATTTCTCTGCACATTCCTTGCGTTTCTTCTCCATCGCTCTGACTATTTTGACAGATACACACTGACATTGCTCGCTCACTCAGAGCTCAAAGGGGGAGGAGTTTAAAGATGTGATTGGACCAGCCCAGTGTCAATCAAGAAAATAACCAATGGGCCGCTGATTTACGCGTTTCATCATGCGCCGGTCTGTGAGAAAAAGAAAAAACTACTTGGACTTTTTTTGTCCAATGCATTACACCGGCACAAAGATCCCAGAGCCGCCAATTAAACGAAACTAAACGCAATGGGCCGCCAATGTACGAGTTTTATGGGCCGTTCAGACAAAAAAAATAAAAATTAAGTATGAGATGTATCGGCCCACAAAGCACATCGGCCCACCGGGCAAATGCCCGGTATGCCCGATGGCCAGTCCAGCCCTGCGGTGAGTGAATGAATGAACATGGTATAAATAGACTGAGAATAGCAGGATGACAAGACACAGGTGAATACAATCAGTGACAATGAGGTACAGGTGAATGTGATCAGTGATGATGAGTCCAGGCAGTGAGTATGGGAAATGTAGTTTTTGAGGAAGTGATCATAGTCTATTGTGGAGCGCCCTCTGGTGGCTCTCGAGGGCACTCCAGCTGGTGATCGTTACAGTCTCGCCTTACACTATTTGCAATATATTTTAATATATTAAATTGTGCTAAAATGGAACAACTTCAAGTACATTTAGTGCATTTAAGTGTATTTCTTTACAGTTCATTTAAAATATACTTTCATATTTCTTAAACTACAGATAGAATATATTTGAAGCTTCAGTTTAATGTACTTGAAGAACATTTCAATAGCATTTCAGCTCATTATAAATGTATTAGCATTACAGTAATAGTTTATTATAAAGCTGTTTTATTCAGTATTCAAAATGGAATATTAAAAGTGCAAAAATAATTAAATATAAATGTTAAGACACGCACTTTGAAATGACCAACACTTTAATATACTATCTTGTGGTGTACATTGCAAAATAAAGACCTAGAGTACATTAAAAAGCACAGCAGCAAATATAATCTCTTGAACACAATACATAATAATACATGAAGGATCAGTGAAATGCTGTGGCAGTGACGGAGTCCGTTTACCTTTCAAAGCTTTGGCTATATCCTCATCAAGCTGGACACGAGTGTTATAGTTGTTTAAGACAGACGAATGTGTGCAAACAGCAACTAAACCTCAGCAGTGACTTCTGGGCCGAATCTGCATCTCTTCGCCTCTGCTCCACTTCCACTTGAGAAGCTCGGCTCTGATTGGTCAGACTGAATGTAACTGAACTGAAAAACACCAGCTGTTACACTTAAAAAACTGGGGTTTTGTTGTTGTTTAAAAGCAGAGTGTCAGTTCTTTCTTTTATTACGTGTTCAGAAATTCATACAACAGAATATCCTGTGATGAAACTTTTGTGAAATTGATGAAAAACGCTGGCACAGACACAAGTAACGTTAATGTAATAGAAATCTTCCAAAACCCTCTAAACTCTGTCATCACTCACCCTTCAGTTGCTCCTGCTCCACTTACACTTGAGAAGATCGGCTCTGATTGGTCAGACTGAATGTAACTGAACTGAAAAACACCAGCTGTTACACTTAAAAAACTGGGGGTTTGTTGTTGTTTAAAAGCAGAGTGTCAGTTCTTTCTTTTGATATATTACATGTTCAGATATTCATACAACAGAATATTCTGTGATGAAACTTTTGTGAAATTGATGAAAACGCTGGCACAGACACAAGTAACGTTAATGTAATAGAAATCTTCCAAAACCCTCTAAACTCTGTCATCACTCACCCTTCAGTTGCTCCTGCTCCACTTACACTTGAAACTTTTGTGAAAATGATCAAAAACGCTGGCTTTTATTTTTAATTCTGTAAAAACACTTGCGGGGAAAGAGTTATAAACTCTGAGTGAACTTTAAAAATGAAAGCATCAGATATAAAGTTGAGTTTATAAGTTTATTTGTTAGTGAATTGTGTGTTTAAGGTAATTACAGTTTCACACGTTGGATCAAATAGTGTGTGTTTAATCTCCGGCATTTCCTCCATTAGATCCACAAGCTTTAAGATGTGTGTTTCTCCAGTGTGTGCAGTGAATGAAGAGCTCTTTAAACACGGCAGTGGAAACTTGTGAAACATCTGTCAGTCTGTGTGTTATTCCACACACTTCTGCTTTGACCTGCAGACCAAACACACAATCCTGTCAGTAACGTAAGTTCTTCAACATTTATTCCTACTTTAATAAACCATTGTACACTTGCAGCTGTGCTGGACTGAATATGCAGAACAACAGCATTCTTGCTTCTGTGATATTGTTCAAATGGAGGATTTACAGACTTTAATCTTACATTTCACGTATTTCAAGCTTTCTAACATTACACACACTCCTCTAAAGAACATGTGAAGCAAACTGAGGAAACTGCATTTCAACAATCACAGAAAACACGTCATGTCATCAGTGGTGGACAGAAGTAAATGTAATTCGTTACTGTACTTAAGTAGCTTTTTTGCGTATCTGTACTTTACTCAAGTATTTATATTTTGGGAGACTTTTACTTTAACTCCACTACATTTCAAAGTCAAATATCTTACTTTTTACTCTACTACATTTTCAAAATCAGTTGTTCCTTTTTATTTATGAGTGGATAAAAACGTAACTGGTCAAACGAGCCACCAATCACAGTCCAGCGCGCGCTTTGTTTTGAACTTGCCTTGGCGGGATCTACTGCGCGAACCAGAGCCGTTAAATATGAGAGTTGCGAACATAGATGGTTGTGACAGTGATCTCGCCGCCGCGTGGTCACGTTATTCGTGTAGCTCTCAATAGTTCCAAACACATCGCGTTGACAATGATTTTAAGCGGGACAGAGAGCAGCAGCTATTATTGCAGCAATTATCGGTAAGTATTGACGCATAATGTACATTGCTTACGTTAATGCCACTAAAATGACTTGCATATAATAGCTTTTTGTTCTGGGGAGTAGCCTAGCAGAAACACTGCATTAATACGTTTTTGTGTTTAATTTTGAAAATTGGCTGCTCCCATAACATAGAATATAGAATGATATATATATATATGTATGTGTGTGTGTGAATATATGTGTGTGTGTGTGTGTGTGTGTGTGTGTACATGTATGTATGTATGTATATATATATATATATATATATATATATATATATATATATATATATATATATATATATTTAATGGCGTTGTGCAGGTTTATGTGAATGTATAAATAACATTAAGATGTTAATAATTATGACCATAGGCGCTGGAGAAAAATATATACAGTAAATACTGTAAATGTTTTATGGGAACAGTCCCCTTACCTCCAAAATTAAACACACAAAAAATTTATTCAATTCAATTCAAATATATATATATATATCAGACTAATTAATGTAATTTCATTAATAGATTGGTGTACCAAGAGTGACATTAGTCTTAACTTAGACTGAGTTAAGCAACAGTCTTGTGACAAATTATAATAGGACATTATAGCCATAAACTTGGATACTTAAGTACATTTGAAGGCAAGTACTTTTGTACTTTTACTCAAGTGAATGTTTAAAGGCAGCACTTCTACTTTTACTTGAGTAATATTTTACCTTGAGTGTCTTTACTTTTACTCAAGTACATGGTGTGTGCACTTCGTCCACCACTGCATGTCATATATTAATATCTAATGTGTTTAATAAAGAAAATATATGATTACAATAGTAAATGAATGCATGTTTTTTAAACTAATGACTGGTTTGTTATTTAGTGCCTGTGAAGATTTCATGAAACAATGGCAGAACTAAACGCCAGCATCAACGGATCAAGAGGAGATTATTATGTCAACGGATCAAGTGGAGGACATTATGAAGAGGAATGGCGTCAGATGTGGGAAATTTACAGGAAAGTTGAGGATGCACACCCAATAATTATCAGTATCATTTCAGCCGTTGAGATTGTAATCATGATCGTAACTCTGTTTGCGTTGTGTGCTCTTATCAAATCTCAGCGCTCCACTCCAGTGTTTGTTATTCATTTGATTCTGTCAGATCTCATTCAGATCATTTGTATATTAATGATGACAATCATAAGGTCACCGGAGCCGGAAATGGCATATTTGTATAGTTTGATTGCGGGTCTGTATTTTATGGCATGTGTTGCTCTTGAACGATATCTTCTGGTTTCTCATCCTATCTGGTACAGAACTCATCATTCACTGAAAGTCTGCTGTGTTATTTCTGTGATCGTCTGGTTTGTTCCTCTGATCTTTGCAGACTTTAACTCCTCTTTTCTGCTTAGATCGATCGGCTATTTAATCCCCTACCCGATAATCATTCTGTGTTTTATTGGCACTTGTCTCGGTCTTTCACGCGCAATATCTCTCACTTCTGTAAAGCGCAAAAAGATTTTGGGCAGTTTGTTCCTGGTGCTTCTGACTTACACTTTTCTCATTCTCCCCAACATAATCCTGACCTTCATTATGGCTAATAGAGATTATAGAGTTTACAGTTCCTACACCTGGGTATTGATTGATATATTAAGGTATTTCTCTGCATATCTCCTGTTCCTGAACCCGCTGGCTGACTGTGTCCTGTACATGTTCATCAGGCCTGATGTCGGAGGGTTAATGAAGTCTGTTCACTGCTGTTGTAGAACTGACACACATCAGGATTCGACACACAGCCGGGACGAACACTCTCGAGACAGTAGTGCAGCGTTTGCCTGCTGTGTTTCAGTGCTAAAGCCTGCGTCTCATTCACGGACCCCCTGCACTTCAGTGTAAACATCTGCACTCCATACATGAAGTCAATGCCATTCTGTTCACTCACACACCCTTCCTTTCTGTGGCGTTTAGCTTTATTAGAGACAACTCTTGCTTCATCAAACTCTAAACTCAATTGCTCTGTTTGCGGCCCATAAACACATGCGGTGAACAGAGTTTTATTAAAGATGTGTTGATGTAGTGTTGATGCTTCTGCTGGCGTTCTGGATCAGCAGGACTTTATCATACGATGGAGAGGAGGGGTGTATAAAGCACGGTTTATTCTCACTTCATTCCCCCGATAGACTGACAGATCAACAACATCAAGTAGTTTCAGCTCGTAGTCTTGCTTGTGTTCCTAATGCATGGACATTATACTCTTTATACCTAATAACTACTATTCACACTGTTACAAAGATAGTCCACTCAATGCTATTATATTCAGCTTTTCTTCACCTTTATCGCCATTGGCTTTTGGCTTGCTTAGATGGGGATATTTAATTTTATATTTAACACTATTTTTGCAACATTATTTTCCTGTTATCTCTGTAAATCTGCTTGTCAACAATCTGTATTGTAAAACCGCTATATAAATAAAGGTGACTTAGTGACTATTATTCACAGCACTGGAATAGTGTTAGTTTAACTTCTATGTTTCTCCTCGTTTGTAAATCTCTTTGGATTAAAGCGTCTGCTAAATGATTAAATGTAAATGTATTGCATGCATTGAAAATGAAATGTGAAGATGTACATATGCTCTCATGTCGATCAAAAGCTGAATAACTTTCTTTCTTCTGTGGAACATAAAAGACAATATTGTGAGATTTATTGTCCATACATTAGAAGTCAGTGGACAGTTTCGGGTGAACTATCCCTAAAAACACTTGATTTAAAGTGCAGAAAGTATATCAGAAGAGATCTAAGTTTATATTAAATATTAACCAGAGCTTGCATGGAAATCAGAAGAGAGTTATTAGTAATATTGTTGTGTATTTATAGAAGTGTTTCATATGTCACATATGGAGTCAGAGATGTCCTGTATTCTCTCTTTTCTATCATTAATATAATTAAAGAGCTCTCAGTTCTCATGTGTGTTTCTGTCTCTGTGTGTGTGTGTGTGTGTGTGTGTGTGTGTTTAACTGTGTAGTGTACTATAAAGGTGTGTGTGTGTTTCTGTCTCTGCTTATTTGACTAATAACAGCTGAGTTGAACTGAGAACTATAGAGGTGTGTGTGTGTGTGTGTGTGTGTGTGTGTGTGTGTGTGGTTATTAGTAAGGAGAAGCTTGAAACAGGGAAAGACTTAGAAAAGAAAGAACAAGTTGATATGGCTAAAACTGCAGTATCAGAAATAAAACACTCTAAACTCACTGGAAAAGAAAGAGAAGGCAGGACTACTAGCAGCGATGTTACTCAGGCTACACAGAAAATGAGTGAAACTGATTGTGTGGAATGGAGACAGTAACAGATATACGGTATTAAACAAACTGTCCACTTGACACTATCCCGTTTCGCCTTTTTAAAGAAGTATTTCTGACACTTGGTCCTTTTATTTTGGACTTTATTAATTCTTCACTGCTGTCCGGCTGTTTCCTGGCTGCTTTCAAACATGCTGTGGTCCAGCCCCTGTTGAAAAAACCAAACCTTGATTCCACAGTGTTATCTAATTTTAGACCTATTTCTAAACTCCCATTTCTGTCTAAGATAGTGGAGAAAGTTGTATATGACCAACTACAGTCCCACCTTGATGAAAATGGAATCACTGAATTATTCCAATCTGGCTTTAAACCCCGGCATAGCACAGAAAAAGCCCTCTTAAAAGTTTTAAATGATTTGTTTTTAGCCGCTGATGTAGGCAAATCTACTGTTCTGGTGCTTTTAGATTTAACAGCCGCATTTGACACTGTAGACCATGCCACACTCTTATCTCGCCTAGAGCATTACGCGGGCATTAAGGGTACTGCCCTTCAGTGGTTTAAATCGTTTTTATCTAACAGAAGTTTCTCAGTTCAGCTAGGTGACCACTCTTCTTCACCAATGTCACTAGATTTCGGCCTGCCTCAGGGAGCAATTTTAAGCCCTGCTTTATTTTCACTGTATATGCTTCCGCTTGGGGCCATTTTTAAGAAACACAATGTGAGTTTTCACTGCTTTGCAGATGATATTCAAGCCTACCTCCCACTGAGCATTAATGACTTCACTGCAATTAAAACTTTACAAGACTGTCTTAAGGAGGTGGTATCATGGTTGGACTCAAATTTTTTAAGTATTAACAAAAACAAAACTGAAATTGTAGTCTTTGGGAAAACAGACTGTCTGCAGGGCTGGGACAGTGCCATCGGCCCATTAGTTTCATTCTCTCGCCCAAGCACAAAAAATTTAGGAGTGATTCTTGACTGTGGTTTTAAATTCGACAAACAGGTCAGTGCAGTGGTAAAAAGCAGCTTTTATCATTTAAGACTACTCAGTAAAATCAAGCCCTATCTCCCCAAGAAAGACCTAGAGAGAGCAGTCCATGCTTTCGTGACATCGCAGCTGGACTACTGTAATTCGCTGTACTGCGGACTCGAACGGCGCTCTCTCCGCCGCCTCCAAGGGGTACAGAATGCGGCTGCTCGGTTTCTGACAGGGAAAAAAAAAAGGGACCAAATTACCCCTGTGCTGGCCTCACTACACTGGCTCCCTGTATCTTTTAGAGTGCAGTTTAAAATTTTACTAATAGTTTTTAAATGTTTAACTAATACTGCGCCACTTTATCTTTCGGATATGCTGTACCCTTATGCCCCTGCCAGAGCATTAAGGTCAGCAGACCAGCTCCTTTTGACCGTCCCTAAAACTAGGCTCATCACCCGAGGGGACAGAGCCTTTTCAGTGGTAGGACCACGGCTCTGTAATAGCCTACCACTTTCTGTTAGATCTGCAGAATCCGTAGATCAATTTAAAAGCAGGCTAAAAACACACCTTTTTTACATAGCTTTTAACATTGAATAGGCAGGTTACATTGGCCGTTCCACTACTGTATGTTTTATACTTTATTTGTACGTAATGTTCTATTGTATTTTGTTATTTTGTAATTGTACTCTGACTAACTTATCCATATGTACAGCACTTTGGTCAGCGGAAGTTGTTTTTAAATGTGCTTTATAAATAAATCTGACTTGACTTGACTTATACGATGTTAAATTAATTAATAAGACAGAAGAATCATTTTCAAAGAGTTTTAGTTCAATTTCCATGTGGCGGATGAAGTTGTTAAAAGGAACCCCGACTATTAAGACACATAGGCCTAAATATGCTACAACTGCTCTCCTACAAAATACATAGTTAGAAATACATAAAATATTCCCGCTATTTAAAAAATCCTCACAGTGTTTTACAGAATTTGAACTACGAAGGAAGCCATTATTTTAGTGTGCGCAATGCATTCTGGGTCGCTGACGTGTATTGGTGGTGTCGGTTGTGTCAGAACAGAGAGAGGTGAGCTAACGGCGCTAAGTTTAACTGTAGCTACATCCTAAAGTGAATATAATGCCACATTGTGCAGCATTTGGTTGTAATTTCCAGTCCAAAGGCAACAAGGGGAGTGATGTAAGCCTCCACTGCTTTCCAAAGGAGAAGGAAATAAGAAGAGTGGGAAGACTCTTCTCCCTGAAGACCCTTCTCCCTGAAGACCCACGGCTGTGTTCCCGTCACTTCAGCCCTGATGCGTTTGAGGCATTTAGTCGGCTAAAAGAGCTCACAGGTGCAGCCGGTTACAGGCGAAGACTAAAACCAAAGGCCTGCCTTCAATTTCCCCACGAGGAGCATAAGCGTCCGCGCAGAGCGAGTGAAAGCCGCGCTAACAAACGTCAAAGGCAAGAGACTCTGGACACTCTCCTGCTAGGATGTAAGCAGCCCGCTCCTACAGTTGCAGTCGCGGAAGACGAATCATCGGACACTACGCCGATCATGGAGGTGACCCACAATCCAGCAGATGCTGGTAATGAATCCATAACTGTAGTTCAAGTTCATAACTGTAGGCCTACAGTGTTCTCCGAGTGTGAGCGATGCAGCAATGCAGACGGATGCTAGCCAGTCGGACGCAGCGGTGCAGTGGCCAGCTGATGTGGACTACCCGGTAAAAAAGCACCATACTTACACAGGTAAACATGACAGTGCGTTGGGCAAACGTGTACAGGAGGAGGACGCTGAAAACTCCCAGGATCTGTTCCTCTCAGATGATGAACTTGGCGAGTCAACCACAGTACAGTCACTCTGATCCGGAATATATTGTGAGTTCATCTGAGTTTTCTCAAAGCACCCAGGAATCACAAGCTTCAACTAACACACAAAAAGAAAGAAGTGAAAGAGCTAAAGAATGGAGGATCACAGTTGGCACTTGAGCTCACGTGTGCTAACAGCTGTAGTTACAGACGGCCGTCTCAGCCTACTCTGAGTGGGACCAACGGGACAGGACACCTGCTTTAACAGCATCGGTTCTCTTCAGTGGCATCCATTTTGGTAGATTTGAGCGTTTCTGTAGTAACATGAACCTCAAAACAATAAGTGAAGACACACACACATATCACTGAGGAATAAAGTTTGGGTTTCCTGAAAAATGTGTATTAAAGGTGCAGTGTGGGATTTTTAGCGGCATCTAGTGGTGAGACTTGCAAATTGCAAACAGCAAGTCACTCGCGGCCTATCCCTCGGTTTTCAAACTCGAATGAGAAGCTACGGTGGCCGACGTAAGACAAAATATGTCGTCTGAGTCAGCAGCAGAGACTAGTAAGTCAAGCAATGAGGTTTCTTTAGCGCTGTTTGTTCGCTTTCGGCTACGGTAGAAACATACCTTCAGACCTTCATAGAAGGGGATTCCCGCGCCTATGTAGATATAAATGTCTCATTCTAAGGTAATAAAAACATAACGGTTCATTAAGTAAGGTCTTTATACACCACTGAAAACATAGTTATGGATTTTATATTGCATCTCTGTCAATAGATCCTCAGAAATATTACACAATGCACCTTACATAATATAATAATAGTAATCAGCTGATTGCCTCACGAACGTAACCAGCACATTCTCCCCACAAAGCAAACCCATAATACAGCGAGGGAGAAGAACCACATGAAACTATATATTTTTTCTAACAGGGTAGTAAAAGTTTAGCTGGCTAATATGAGCTGTTACTGTGGCTGAGCTGGTTAAAGCGTAAAGCCTTGTTTAAACTCGACGCGTCCGCATGAGCCCAAAGGTGCGTGCGGCAAAAATGACGTGATTGCAACAGCGCGCGCGCCTCCGCATCCCCTAGACACCACTTACTACACACAATAGGCTTTTTTCTCTGATTTTGGAAACTCGATCGACTTAAAATGCTTCCAAGATCGACGGGTTGCTGATTCCTGTAACTGTTTTACGGTCAATGACAAGAGTAGCCTACTAATCAGCTGTCTCACGAACTTAACCAGCACATTTATCCCCACATAGCAAAGCCATAACACAGCGAGGGAGAAGAATTAAGTTACATGAAACAATCCAACTACATATTTACACCACTGACAAGGGAAAAGTCACTACTCACGGTGTTTATGACTAGCTTCTTCTAGCTTCCTGCGGCTTCTCTTTCAATGTAGTGACGAAACGCGCTCTGTAGCGCTGTTTGTTCGCTGTCGGCTACGGTAGAAACATGACGTCACAATATGGCGACCTTCATAGAAGGGGATTCCCGCGCCTATGTAGATATAAATGCCTCATTCTAAGGTAATAAAAACATTACGGTTTATTAAGTAAGTTCTTTATACACCACTGAACACATAGTTATGGATGTCATATTGCATTTCTGTTAATAGATACTCAAAAATGTTACACATTGCACCTTTAAAGAGCAGAGTACAGTGTTAACTACCATGAAATCACAAGAAGAAGTTGTTCTCTGTGGAGATGGCCGGTGTGACTCTCAGCCAAATACTGTACATACACTTTTTTAGACGCACAGAGTCAAAAGGTTGTGCACTTCAAGGTGATGAGCTGCACCCAAGTTTCCAGCTCTAATACCATGGAAATCAAAGGTTTTAAAGAAGCTCTCAAAACCAGAGAAGAAAATGGAGTGATGGTCTCTACCATATCCACTGACAGACATCCACACATCGTCAAAGAAATGAGGGTCAGTAATCCAGAAAAACACCATGAATTTGACCCTTGGCATGTGGCAAAAGGAGTGTCCAAAAACCTGTCAGCTGAAGCTAGGGATGGCTCGATACCACAATTTTGGCTTCGGTACGATACCAGAACCTAATACCTCGATATCGATACTAAATCGATACCACAGGTAAAAAAAAAAAAAAAAAAAAAACAGTCTCAAAATTTAAGTGACACTTAAAAAACACTGCTTGAAACTCTCCACTACCAAATGTGCAAAGAAAAGGTATCAAAATGTAATAATAATGATCAGGGTGCGATTTGTGAGAAAAAAACAGAGGGGGGGGATGTTTTGAAAAAGTTTTATTCATAAAAATAAGTCATGAGAACATGAACTTCATCACTGCATTTGCAGGAAATGTAAAATCTTTTTTCTTATTAACTCATGAATAGCCTAACGCAATATGTTTACTCTAATAGCTTATGAACTGTGATCACGCACAACGAAAAACACCCAGGAATTAAATCCCCCTCCCAGTGCCATGGATAGTGCCACTCGACTTGACATGTCAAAACACTTATTTATGAATGGCAAAATTAAATGGCACAACGTAGTGTCAACTTAAACATAACTAGACTATAGTGTAGGCCTTTGCATCATACTAGGAAAACAGTCTTTTTCTGCTTTCCTGTGGGAAAATCCACAGCTTTCCAGTGGGTGGTCCATTTCAGATTTTATTGTTCTATCGCACTGACAGTTCACATTACAGCGCTTTACTTAGTTTAGGCTAGGCTACTTCTATCAGTCTGCTGAACCATGGATTGATTGCAAAGTTAAACCATCACAGTAGAAACAGTTGTACTGCTGTTAAAGTAACAACGTTAACGTTACATCACGTTGCTGAGCTACAGTGAAATGATAGAAAAGACAGATGCATTATCTGTGTCAATTCGCATCTAAACGAATTCGCCGCGCTAAACGCCTCCGACACACAGCTCCACTGCCCAGTCTCGCAAGTGTTGATAGGCTATTACTCGTGAGGAGTAACCAATCAGATAGCGCCGTGGGCGGGACATTGAGCAAGGCTGCAGAGCTAGCCGAAGGAGCGCATTTTAAAATAAAATTGCTTTTAATCAAACCACGGACCCGTGATAAGTTTTGTGATCGTCTCGCCACTAGTGTAGTAGCACTGATCACTTTGAGGGGGGGATAAATTTATCCCCACCGGGGATAAAAATAATTAAGCAGAGGCAGGGATACTGTAGGAGCCATACACTGGGTTTGTTTGGGCTTTTATTATGTTTTCTCTTTTCTTTGCACTACTTGTGTACATGCACGCGCTTCATGACGTCATCGGTTACTGTGGGCGTGACCGGGGGTGTGGTGTCTGTATTAATGTGTTTGTGCGCTCACCTGTGGGCAAGCTTGGGTTTGGATTATGGCTGCAGGGTGAGCATGGGGAGAAACTTTCTGTTGACCGTTACCACTGTTGTTCCCATCGATACTAACATCTATCACTGATGTCTCTGGGTTAGGGTTAGGGTTAGGTTTTTTGAGGATATTACAACAGCCCTTCCCCCTCCTGGTTTTTCAAAAGGGTTCCGGGACTGAGGAAATGCACTGGCCGACGCTTGTCTGACTACCTTGTTGGGTTAGAGCTTCGGGACTATAATGGGAAAAAACTGTCTCCCCTGTGGGTATCGAATCACCGTGCTTTTGTGATTCCACTTATTTAATTGAGTATGGACCCCATTACACTTGGACAAGGGCCCTACTCAATTCAGAGGGTTAAGCTTAAATCCTAATGGATAAAGCAAAAAACCAACCAGTCTACTGACTAGATATGCAGACCTAAACATCTCCCCTGATTAAATTAAGGCCTCGAACTGATTCCGTCATAGTAAGCGTAGATTTAATGTATAGCACTTTGCCATGGTGCTTAAACCAACAAGGTTTGTATTCCATAGTGTTACTATGGGTAGGTTTAGAGTAAGAGTAGATTAAGGCATAGAATTCATTTATCCATAGTCTACTAATGAATCGCCACTAAGTAGAAGAAACCATGGGTCTACTATGGTTAGGCTATCACTGGTACAAACTTTAGTCAACAAAGGCCAAACCATTCCTACTCCCCCAGGTCATACATGAGAGAAATATTCAAGACACTCTCGTCAGTAGTGTACCTCAGATTCACCGGATGTTTCGGCCCTTTAAACACCAGACACCCTCCTCTGAGGCGGCCCATCCCGGATGATCAGTCCAGGACGAGTGTCTTGTGACCAATTGTTAATCGAACTAGACCAGATCCTTCAAGTCACTGTGGTTGGGTTCTGGTTACAGGATATTACCGATACGATCAGGCTGACCTCTGAATCGGAACCTTCTTTCACGTAAGAAACCATGACCTTTTATAGATCACCCTTTCTCCTTTCTAACCAAATCTCCTTTCTTTTACAGAACGATCGCCGACCGGGCTGACCTCTGAATCGGAACCTTCTTTCAGGTAAGAAACCATGACCTTTTATAGATCACCCTTTCTCCTTTCTAACCAAATCTCCTTTCTTTTACAGAACGATCGCCGACCGGGCTGACTCTTGAAAAAAACCCAGAGAACGAGAAATCTACCGTCTAACTTCAAAAGACGTTCCCCACGCTTCTCACCCAGTCAAAAGAAAACTCACAATGTTGCGGGCATCGAGACTGGCGGATGCGATGCATCAAGCTTCTACCAGTCCTTCGCCCTAAGAGTCAACACTAACCAGACCGACATCATCCCACTACAGGACAACCGCTGGCAGTGCTGACTCCTGAATTGGAGCTTCCAGGTAAGAAAACCCATCCCTCTAAGAAACCATGACCCTTCATAGATCACCCTTTCTCCTAACTCACCGGGCCTCCTTTCTTCTACAGAACGATCGCCGACCGGGCTGACTCTTGAAATCTACCGTGTAACTTCAAAAGACGTTCCCCACGCTTCTCACCCAGTCAAAAGAAAACTCACAATGTTGCGGGCATCGAGACTGGCGGATGCGATGCATCAAGCTTCTACCAGTCCTTCACCCTAAGAGTCAACACTAACCAGACCGACATCATCCCACTACAGGACAACCGCTGGCAGTGCCGACTCCTGAATTGGAGCTTCCAGGTAAGAAAACCCGTCCCTCTACCGTAAACCGAAGACGATGCCACAATCAGTGTGTAGGTAGGTTGTTGTTGCAAGATGTACTGTTGCATGGGGGGCGCTAACCACCCATAGAAACTTAGGCAACATTTAAGACCCCTTTGCCTCAGGTCACCTCTTCTGCGTGCTGTCCAAGTGGACCCAGGGAGGCTGGCTACTTACCGCCCTTCCAAGTAACCCTTCGTTAACACCGCAAGGTATCCATGTACTTGAGAAAAGCCTGCGAGGAATGGTCTACCTCTTGTGGCCCTATGTCAGCCCTGCTGACTTCACCCAAGAAGTCTTGTCCAGGAAGTCCCCAAATAGCAACCAATTATTGCCAGGTCCTTCTAATTCCAGAGACAAGACCCCCTGAATCTACTCCATATCGAAGATCGAGATTTGCGGATGCACATATTTGTGCACCAAGCTTCTACCAACCTCTCTCCCCGAGAGCAGAACGGACTGAGCAGAAATAATCCTTACCAAAAAGGATGAAATCATCAGCCGTAGATACCACCAGATGGCACCACTCCCATGTATGCTTTTTTAGCGCGGCTACCTCTCCCGCGGTGAGAAAAAAAAAATTTTAAATTTTTTTTTTTCTTTTTAGACCGACTACTCTTGACCCATTTTCAAAAGAAGAAAACCGTTCCTCAAAACATTATTCCTTACAGACAAAAACACCTCTTCCCCATTTCCGAAACTTCTTAGAAAAAATCGTTTATATCGATTTAACAAAAAAACCGGAAATCCACAGGGCTATTATGGGTAACCGAAACCGAACTCCACAGGGCTATTATGGGTAGGAAAAGAAATCGGTGTGAGCTCCAGTCTCCATCGATTTAACCGAAACCGAACTCCACAGGGCTCCTATGGGTAGGATTAGGGACCGGGTCGGTGTAAGCTTAAGTCTCAAGAGTTTTAACCGAGACCGAACTCCACTCGGTGTACAAACCACAGGGCTACTATGGGTAGGATTAAGGGCCGGGTCGGTGTAAGCTTAGGTCTCCATTGATTTCACCAAAACCAAACCCCAGAAGGCTACTATGGGTAGAATTAGGGAGGGAATCTAACTCCACTCGGTGTGCTCATAATACTTTTTTCTATAAAGGGGCTCAGATTGAGAAGTAATTCTGGAATCATTTTTTTCCAAGAACCTTCTCCCATCATCATATCATGCCCCTTTTTTTCTATCCTTGTTCCACTTCTTCAAATCCTGTCTGATTTTAAGCAAAAAAGATGATGATGATGATGATGATGATGATGAACCAGAAGATGCCGGACCTGCTTAGGACCGACACCCCCCTAAGGGTCTGCTTAGACCCGTGTTCCGCCTCATCCGATTCCCCCCCGACCCAATGAGTCGGAGAGGAGCCGGAGAGGATGTTTGTGTTTCCGTTGATCCACCGACCTCCGTTCTTCCCTAGATTCCATTCTCCAATGAGTCGCCTCCAAATTATGTTACCGAGATCTCTCTTCTCTCATTCAGACCATTTGGGAACCAGGCTCTTAATTTTTCAATCCAAATGTATTCCTTGCACAATCTCTGTCTTAAAGTCCACTTTGGGTTATGTTCCAAGCCTCTTATTCTCAACTTCTGTAAGCCATGTTGTCCAAAATGCTGAATCAGTGCCCGTCTGCTGTTGTCCAACTTCCCCTTCCTGATCACATATCTGTGCTGATATAGACGAGTCTTGGAGTTCTTTGTCTGACCCACGTAATGCTTACCACATCGGCTGCACTGAATCGCATAAATACAGTTCTTCGTTTTCAAAGGAATTCTAGGAAGAAAGAACGCCCTTGATTGACCCCTAGCTTTAATGACCCGAGGTCTATTTATTGCTGGTGGCTTCCCACCTTTTTCCTTAGGAAGCCGACTATGAACCAGTAAATCCCGTAAGTTTGTGTTTCTCTTGTAGGCTGCAAGAAGAGCAATATGCTGTCCTTCTGCGGTATCTGCCAATGTCTCCTCAAAATTGTCCCTGATCTCCCTATTCAGTCTAGCCGCCTCTGGGGTATATGAAAAAATGGCCGGAACTAGAACCTTGCCCACTCCTGAAGGTCCAGGCTCCGGATTCGCCTGCAACTGGCAATGTTCTTTATAAATCCCTCTAAGCCTCGATCTAGAATAACCCCTCGTCCGAAGCGCACAAAACAATGTGCGTTTAGCTTCCTGAAAATCCTCCTCTCTTGAACAAATTCTCCTAAATCTAAGGAGCTGAGATAACACTATACCCCTGAATGTATGTCTCGGATGATAACTCTGATGGTGTAACAGGGCATGGGTATCTGTCTCTTTAAAGAACATCTTGAAATCCAACTGACCTGTAGACAGAAAGTCCGGTCCCTTATATACTATTGTATCCAGGAATTCAATTGCCTGTTCCTTAACCACCGCTTGTACCTTAATCGAGGCATGATGCGCATTTAGAACCCCTAAAAACGTTAGGGTTAGGGGAAATAGATCCAAGATCCAGACCTGAGGTCTGAAACTGGTTGGGCATTGTCCATCGTGCAAATGGCCGCTTCAAATATGAACACCAAAATGAACCCAAATATTGTTTAGAGAGCTGTATAAAAATATAAACAGGGCTGAATTGCCAAGGGTTTCTCCAATGAGGGTTGAATCACAGCAAACACAAAGGGTAGGTGTTAGAAATGATGTGGAAAGGGCATACCACGAGAACAATACATTAAAACATTAAACAGACAAACTCGCAGCCTGTTTGGGCTGGGAGAAAAAATATTTTTGGCTCAACAACATCACCCTACACAAATGATGGCGGCCATTTTAGTGTTTTACAGTCTGTGTCACTCAGGAACTGTTAGGTTTTTGAGGATATTACAACAGCTCCCCTCCTCCCTGGCACTAGTCCAGAAAGGTGAGGAGACTGAGGAAAGCACTGGCCGACGCATGTCAGACTATACCACTTCTCCCTGCTTGGAGAATGTTCTAGCTTAGAACCTGGGGCCAAAAACAGAAGATTTGAATATCTTCTACTGTGTATAGACCACAGGACTACTGTGGTTAGCTTCCTAGGACGAGAATAGGTCTAAATCTCCTTGATTAAACAAAAGCCTGTCCCTAAGAAAATTTTGGATAAAAAACACCACCAGTCTATTCTGGATACCCAAAAAAAATATATATATATACACACCCACACACACAACCGTGCACTACTCGGTGTACAAGCCACAGGTCTATTCTGGGTAGGTTTTAGAGAAAGAGTTGATACAGACCTAGAACCAAAGGTAAAACACCAAACACTACCTAGTGTCCACATTGAGGTACATTCTCTACTCCCCCAGGCAATGCATGAGGGAAATATTCAAGACACTCTCGTCAGTAGTGTACCTCAGATTCACCGGATGTTTCGGCCCTTTACACACCAGACACCCTCCTCTGAGGCGGCCCATCCCGGATGATCAGTCCAGGACGAGTGTCTTGTGACCAATTGTTAATCGAACTAGACCAGATCCTTCAAGTCACTGTGGTTGGGTTCTGGTTACAGGATATTACCGATACGATCAGGCTGACCTCTGAATCGGAACCTTCTTTCAGGTAAGAAACCATGACCTTTTATAGATCACCCTTTCTCCTTTCTAACCAAATCTCCTTTCTTTTACAGAACGATCGCCGACCGGGCTGACCTCTGAATCGGAACCTTCTTTCAGGTACGAAACCATGACCCTTCATAGATCACCCTTTCTCCTGACTCACCGGGCCTCCTTTCTTCTACAGAACGATCGCCGACCGGGCTGACTCTTGAAAAAAAACAGAAAACGAGAAATCTACCGTCTAACTTCAAAAGACGTTCCCCACGCTTCTCACCCAGTCAAAAGAAAACTCACAATGTTGCGGGCATCGAGACTGGCGGATGCGATGCATCAAGCTTCTACCAGTCCTTCGCCCTAAGAGTCAACACTAACCAGACCGACATCATCCCACTACAGGACAACCGCTGGCAGTGCCGACTCCTGAATTGGAGCTTCCAGGTAAGAAAACCCGTCCCTCTACCGTAAACCGAAGACGATGCCACAATCAGTGTGTAGGTAGGTTGTTGTTGCAAGATGTACTGTTGCATGAAGGGCGCTAACCACCCATAGAAAACTTGGGTACCATTAAGACCTTCTTACCCCAGGTCACCTCCCTTCGTGCTGTCCAAGTGGACCCAGGGAGGCTGGCTACTTACCGCCCTCCCAAGTAGCCCTTCGTTAACACCGCAAGGTATCCAGGTACTTGAGAAAAGCCTGCGAGAAATGGTCTACTTCTTGTGGCCCTATGTCAGCCCTGCTGACTTCACCCCGGAAGCCTTGCCCAGGAAGTCCCCAAATAGCAACCCATTGTTGCCAGGTCCTTCTAATTCCCAAGACAAGACCCCCTGAAATCACTCTATATCGAAGATCGAGATTGGCGGATGCACATTTCTGTACACCAAGCTTCTACTAACCTCTCTCCTCCAGAGTAAAAAACGACTGAACAGAAATAATCCTTACCAAAGGACGTATTCGTCAGCCGCAGATGCCACCAGATGGCATCGCTCTGATATATGCTTTTTTGACGCAGAACCCGCAACCGCGGTGAGAAGAAAAAAAGTTTTCCTACTTGAAACCGACCAACTCCAATTGGTTCACTATCCCTCAAATTACTACGGAAAGTCTCAAGAGTTTTAACCGAAACCGAACTCCACTCGGTGTAACAACCACAGAACTACTATGGGTAGGATTAGGGACCGGGTTGGTGTAAGCTTAAGTCTCAAGAGTTTTAACCGAAACCGAACCCCACTCGGTGTAACAACCACAGAACTACTATGGGTAGGATTAGGGACCGGGTTGGTGTAAGCTTAAGTCTCAAGAGTCTTAACCGAAACCGAACTCCACTCGGTGTAACAACCACAGAACTACTATGGGTAGGATTAGAAACCGGGTTGGTGTACGCTTAAGTCTCAAGAGTCTTAACCGAAACCGAACTCCACTCGGTGTAACAACCACAAAACTACTATGGGTAGGATTAGGGACCGGGTTGGTGTAAGCTTAAGTCTCAAGAGTTTTAACCGAAACCGAACTCCACTCGGTGTAACAACCACAGGACTACTATGGGTAGGATTAGAGACCGGGTTGGTGTAAGCTTAAGTCTCAAGAGTTTTAACCGAACTCCACTCGGTGTACCAACCACAGAACTACTATGGGTAGGATTAGGGACCGGGTTGGTGTAAGCTTAAGTCTCAAGCGTTTTAACCGAAACCGAACTCCACTCGGTGTAACAACCACAGAACTACTATGGGTAGGATTAGGGACCGGGTTGGTGTAAGCTTAAGTCTCAAGAGTTTTAACCGAAACCGAACTCCACTCGGTGTAACAACCACAGAACTACTATGGGTAGGATTAGAAACCGGGTTGGTGTACGCTTAAGTCTCAAGAGTCTTAACCGAAACCGAACTCCACTCGGTGTAACAACCACAAAACTACTATGGGTAGGATTAGGGACCGGGTTGGTGTAAGCTTAAGTCTCAAGAGTTTTAACCGAAACCGAACTCCACTCGGTGTAACAACCACAGGACTACTATGGGTAGGATTAGAGACCGGGTTGGTGTAAGCTTAAGTCTCAAGAGTTTTAACCGAACTCCACTCGGTGTACCAACCACAGAACTACTATGGGTAGGATTAGGGACCGGGTTGGTGTAAGCTTAAGTCTCAAGCGTTTTAACCGAAACCGAACTCCACTCGGTGTAACAACCACAGAACTACTATGGGTAGGATTAGGGACCGGGTTGGTGTAAGCTTAAGTCTCAAGAGTTTTAACCGAAACCGAACTCCACTCGGTGTAACAACCACAGAACTACTATGGGTAGGATTAGGGACCGGGTTGGTGTAAGCTTAAGTCTCAAGAGTTTTAACCGAAACCGAACTCCACTCGGTGTAACAACCACAGAACTACTATGGGTAGGATTAGGGACCGGGTTGGTGTAAGCTTAAGTCTCAAGAGTTTTAACCGAAACCGAACTCCACTCGGTGTAACAACCACAGAACTACTATGGGTAGGATTAGGGACCGGGTTGGTGTAAGCTTAAGTCTCAAGAGTTTTAACCGAAACCGAACTCCACTCAGTGTAACAACCACAGGACTACTACGAGTAGGATGCTATCTTTCTACTTGAAACCATCACTCTTCGGTAAAACAACGACAGAGGCGCCCGCCGTGTCAAACCTTCCACCTGTTCCGAAGGAGGCTCAGAAAAGGAAGTGAATCCCAGAACCAGTTTCCCAAATTCCTCCTTCTCATCATCTCTTGCCCCCTGTCGGATGGGAAATTATTTTGCTCCTTTCATCCCTACACTGCATCTTTAATGGAACCTTAAAATTTATGCTCCCTCCTATGTACCTGGAACCTCCCTTCTTTCATTCAGGCCATTTGGGACCCAGGTACTTAGTCTCCCTATCCATATATACTCCTTGCACAACCTCTGCCTTAGGGTCCATTTCGGATTATGTTCTAAACCCCTTATCCGCAATTTCTGCACCCCATGCCGTTGGAAATGCTCCACCAACGAACGCCTACTTGTGTTCAACAATCCCTTCCGAATTACATACCTGTGTTGGTACAAACGAGTCCGGATAGAATTCTTTGTCTGACCGACATACTGCTTACCACACCGACCACATTGTATCGCATAGATACAATTCTCCGTTTTTAATGAAATACTTGGAAGAAAAAATGCAGCGGGTTGGCCCCAAATCTTAATGGTTTGACGCCTCTTTAACAATCGTTGTCTGTCCCCTTTTCGTTTTTTCTCCTTGGGGAGCCGACTGTGAACTAGCAAGTCCCGCAAGTTTGTATTTCTCTTATACGCAGCTAGGAGTTTAATCTCCTGGCCCTCAGGGGTATTCGCCAACGTTTCTGCAAAACTTCCCCTGATCTCCTTTGTGAGTCTAGCTGCCTCTGGAGTGAATGAAAATATGGCTGGAACTAGGACCTTACTTTCCCTTGAGGGTCCGGGCTTCGGACTTGCCTGTAGCCTGCAATGCTCTTTATAAACCGCTCTAAGCCGAGATCTCGAGTAACCCCTGGCTCTGAGAGCTCGAAACAACACACACTTAGCCTCCTGAAAACTCTCCTCTTGTGAACAGATCCTCCTGAACCTCAGAACCTGAGATAATACTATACCCCTAAATGTGTGCCTTGGATGATAGCTCTGATGGTGTAGCAGAGCATGGGTGTCCGTCTCCTTAAAGAACATTTTGAAGTCTAGCTGGCCTGTGGCGAGAAACTCGGGCCCTTTGTATACTATAGTGTCCAAAAACTCTATAGCCTGTTCCTTTAACACCGCTGTAACCTTAATCGAGGCATGATGGGAATTTAATACCCCTAAAAAGGTTTCAAAAGCCCGCTGGCTGTCATCCCACACTCCCCAGACATCATCCAGGAATCGAAAGTAGGAAAAAGGGACCCTCTCGCATTTGGGGAAGACAGTTTCCTCCCATTGGGCCATGTATATATTTGCATAGGCCGGCGCAAACCTTTTCCCCATTGCCGTACCCTTAATCTGTAGGTAAAATTCCCCCTCAAATTCAAAATCATTTCGAGTCAGACTCAACTCTAAGAGCTCCAGTATTGCCTCCTCCGGTCGGGAAACGTCGGGAAACCTGGCAAAACAATCTCGCACTGCCTTCAAGCCTAGGGGAGTCTCAATGTTCGTATAAAGACTTTCTACATCAAGTGAAAACAAGAATGCCCCCGGTGGCACTCTCAGGCTTCTCACCTTCTCCAGGAAGTCATAGGTATCCCTGATGTAACTAAAATGCTTAGTTGATAAGGGATTCAGGTAAAAGTCAATAAACTCTGCCACCCTATGACTCTCACTCCCACAATCCGACACTATCGGACGACCTGGAGGCATAAAAGGGTTAAGCCACTTCCCCTGGGGTTTGTGAACCTTGGGAAGTAAATAAAACCGTCTAGGCCTAGGTCTAACCTCCCCCAATAGATAGTCCACCTGTCGTTTGCAAATGAACCCCGACCTAAATAAGGTATTCACCACCTCTTCAATGCGAGGAATTGATTCCATGAAAATGGGGGCCGTTAGCTTTGAATAAAAGGACTCATCCGTCAATTGCCGTAGTCCTTCTTGCACATAGCGTGCTTTATCCATTACCACCACAGTACTACCCTTGTCCGCAGGTTTAATTACAATGTCACGCCTTTGAGTTGTCCGGGAAGCAGACACACTCTGTCACTCTGTCCGTCTGTCAGACGTTTCTGAAATGAAGATGGCGCCAGTGTGTGAGGCATGCCGTCTGCTTAGCGTTTTGTTTGTTTTCATATATATTTTTCCTACTTTTATTCGCCATTGCTCCTCCTTACTGGTTTATGACCGCTTGCAACTTTTGGACATTCGACATTCAACTGAACAGTTATCAAAAAGTGGATTGGGAGGATTTGATTATCATTCAACTAAATGCTCGGCGAATATACCTGCCTTCCTGTGCCGTTTTCCTTGTGCTCTACCGAGGAAACGCCGAAATCGCCGGAGGCGTGGGAAGCGAGGAGGAGTTGCAGTTAGGCTGAAATCCCAGCTAATGCTCCAGCGGGCAGCCAATGGACGTTTCTCGGTTCCGGTGGAACGTGGCTGGCGTGTCTCGTGGCGTTCGCCAGAGCGAACGTACCGGATGATTTATCCGACGTGGTTAGTTCCTGTTTTGTTGTGTCCACCTGAGCGAGTGCACTGGAGGACTTATCCTGCTTGGTTGGTTGGCGGTTGTCGACTTTCCTCCGATGTTTCGCCTCGGATGCGACGCAGAAGAGTGAACTCTAACAATCTTCGACAACTTTATCATCAGCCACAACGGAGCTCAGAGCGGGTTTTATCCAAGATGGCTTTGATAAACGCCCGATCACTGGTAAACAAGACTTTTATTCTAAATGACTTTGTTGTCTCAAACGATCTGGACATGTTATTAATTACTGAGACGTGGATGAAACCTGGCGATCTGGCGCCACTGACTGAACTGCTACCTCAGGACTATCTATTTTTAAACTCTCCTCGGGCTACGGGACGGGGTGGAGGATTAGTTTCTGTTTTTAAAAACAAACTTTCTTGTCAATCACTGTCCACCAATGCATTAAAAAGCTTTGAATTACAGCTATTTAGACTAACCGTTGAAAATGCGGTTGTGGTGGCACTTATATATCACCCTCCGAAATCCACAACAGATTTTATCGGTGAATTTGCTGAACTTTTAAGTGAACTTGTAACACAATATGATAGACTATTAATTCTTGGTGATTTTAACATTCATATTTGCTGTGGCACTGATTCTCTGTCAAAGGAATTCGTTAATCTGATGGAATCTTTTGAACTTTCTCAATGGGTAGATGGCCCCTCTCATGTACAGGGCCACACACTAGATTTGATTTTAACACACGGACTATCTGTTTCTGATATAACAATGAGCGAATTAAATTTTTCTGATCATAAGCCTATCATTTTCTCTATACCGCTGGTCCCTGAGTCAATTCCAATGCATAAGCCAGTCCATTGGTCTCGGACACTAAATTCAAATACCATATCTAACTTTTCTCAGATGTATAAAAACATCTGTGATAGTGAATTTTTAGACAGCTCTCTACCGAATACTGACTTGGATGAACACTTTAGCCGTTTCAACTCTGCCTGTATAAGTGTTTTAGATTCTGTTGCCCCACTTAAACCTAAACGCCTTAAGAAAAAAGCAGAGCCGTGGTTGAACGAGACAGTACATAGTTTTAGACGGCTTTGTAGACAGGCTGAACGCAGATGGAGAAAGCATAGACTTCAGGTATACTACGAAGCACTGAGGGATGCCCTATCTAATTTTCAAAATGCAGTCAAGAAGGCAAAATGTCAGTATTTTTCACAAATAACTGAAAAATACAGACAAAAGCCAAAATTACTTTTCTCTACTATAAACTCTGCTTTAAATCCACCTACTAAAGCTTATCTGGTACCCTCTCACCTAAATGGTGATGATTTTCTAAGATTTTTTTCTAATAAGATCGAAAATCAAAGGCCAGGTATTGATGAAACTCAGAACAATTATGACACTGAAAATATTCAGTTTATGCTACCTCCATGCTCCCCAGTCTGTCATGAATTTGACTCTATTTCCATTACACATCTACAAGAAATTATTACCCATCTTAGGCCTACAACTTGTTCATTAGACATTATTCCATCTCGTAGTTTAATACAACTTTTCGACACACTAGGACCAAGCTTACTTACCATCGTTAATAAATCACTTAGTTTAGGGATCTTTCCAGCTGATCTAAAAAATGCCTTAGTATTTCCATAAGTCAAGAAACCAGATCTTGATCCTGTTGTTTTGAATAATTATAGGCCTATCTCTAATTTGCCTTTTATCTCAAAAATTCTAGAAAAAGTTGTTTCAAATCAACTATATTCTTATCTAAATTCAAATTCTATATATGAGAAGTTTCAATCCGGTTTTCGAGCACTGCACAGTACTGAATCAGCACTACTGAAGGTTTTTAATGACATCTATCTGACAACTGATGCTGGAGACTCTATAATTTTAATGCTCCTAGATCTTAGCTCAGCTTTTGATATGGTGGACCATGATATTCTTCTGTCTAGACTCGAATACGATGTGGGGCTGAAAGGAACAGTATTAAATTGGTTCAGATCATATTTGACAGATCGAAGTTTCTCTGTTCGTTTTGGCTCCTCTATGTCCTCTGTTGCTCACCTTCGATGGGGGGTCCCTCAGGGTTCAATTCTGGCCCCTACGCTCTTTTCCCTCTATCTGCTCCCTTTGGGATCCATATTTAAAAAATATGGTGTGTCGTTTCACTGCTATGCAGACGACATTCAGATCTATGTCCCTATTAAACGGGCAGGAAAAAATTCACTCGAGCACCTTATGGCGTGTCTAGACGACATAAAGAAGTGGATGTCTGCAAACTTCCTAAAATTAAACGAAAATAAAACGGAACTCATACTCTTTGGTCCTTCAAAAAGTAGTTTTAATCACCTCCCAGAAGCATATACACTTTCTTTGCCAGTAAATACCTGTGTGAAAAATCTTGGTGTTTTAATAGATGGCTCCTTGAAACTGGATAAGCAAGTAAACTCAGTTGTCAGATCGTGTTTTTTCCAGTTACGTATGTTGACCAAAGTTAAGCCTTTTCTATGTCCCCAAGCTTTTGAAAGGGTGATACATGCTTTTCTGTCATCTCGACTGGACTATTGCAATTCATTATATTATGGAATAAATTCAACTACTCTAATTCGTCTTCAAATAGTCCAAAATGCAGCAGCGAGACTTTTAAAAGGCATTCGCAAACGGGAACATATTACCCCGATTTTAGCATCCCTCCACTGGTTGCCGGTTCGCTTTAGGGTTGATTTTAAAATTCTTTTATTTGTCTATAAGTGCCTAAATAACCTTGCTCCTCTCTATCTGTCTGAGCTCTTAGAGCATTACAATCCTTCCAGAGTTCTTAGGTCAGGCACACAGAAACTTTTATCTATACCACGGTACAGGTTAAAACACAGAGGACAACGTGCCTTTGCCATTGCAGGCCCGACATTATGGAATAGCTTGCCTATTCACGTTCGTTCTGCACCTGACTTGTCAGTTTTCAAGTCACGCTTGAAAACACATTTTTACTCAATTGCTTTCAATAACCTGTAATTTGTTTTTAAATTTCCTTTTCTCTGTCTGTTGTGTTATATTATACTGCCTTGTAAAGCACATTGGACAGCCTGTCTGTATAAATGGTGCTATATAAATAAATTTTGACTTTGACTTTGACTTTGAGTCAACTCCTCCAATGCCCTAATCTCTTCCGGGGGTAAGTTAGGTATTGGAGCCTGTGCTCCCGATAAGGCTGCCTGAACCCCCTCCAGATTTTTCTCAAAGAAATCCCAAACCTCCCCAGGTAATTTATGTGGCGGAGGAGTCCACCCTGACTTATCACAAAATGGCCGGATCTGGGCGCCAGAATCCGTGCCTGACCCAAAGAAAAGTGCTCTTTTCATCTTGGCATGGAACTGACCCAAATCCGCCAATAAAGACTCTCTGTCCACCCTTTTTAGTAGGTGAGATGGGATAAATGATAACCCCCTATCTAACAAACCAATCTGCGCCGGTGTGAGTTGAAAAAACTGAGACAGGTTGACAACAGAACACTTTCTTTCTTTCTCTCTATTTTTACTTTCTTTTCTTTTCCCATTCTCTTTTTCTCCCTTTTGAGGATAAGGGGCCCTCTTGTGGGAGGACCCCCCTACACGTTTAAATGCCCCAGCCAATGTAGGAACATTGATACGGCTGTCCCTGAGGTCCAGTGGATCTTATCCGCCGTCACCGAAAACTTCTTCTCTGGAAGCAGTGAGATACTGTGTTCCGACCGGAATATAGCATCGTTTAAAAGCTCTAGGTTTTCCACCTCCTGCCTTGGTAGACCTCGGTCATAATTCACCAAGGGAATGTGAATCACTGCTTCCGGAAAGGCCAGCTTGGCCGCTTCCAGCAGCTGTTCCACGTTTCTCTTTGCCACCTCCTTGTTCGGCTGAGTGCGGTCATTTAGACCAAAGGCCAGGATCACCTGTTTCGCCCTTGGAAACACTGGTGTCTTGTTCCTTAATAAGTGGCTGGCGTGCGCCATATTGGCCCCCGGATACGCATGGACCTCCACTTTCCCATTCCTCACCCGGGTAAACCTACTCAGGTTTGAGGATCCCAGCAGCAGAATGGATCTTTCGGGTCTTAGATCCCACGCCCCAAACTTGTCCCTAGTCCCCATGTGGTGAATGTGGAGACTCCAGTCAGGTGGCGGAATCTTGGGGGCCGCCTGCTCCCCTTGGGTCTCATCCTCATATAAAATCCAATCCATATTTTCGTCCTCCCCTTCCGCTTCCGCTTCCTTCTCTCCTGCCTCCCTGGCTCCCGCTGTCGGGTTCGGGACTGGCCGGGTCGCTGTCGGGTTCGGGACTGGCAGGGTCGCCACTGCCCTCCTGCCAGATCCCAACCCCTTCCTGGCCGTCCCCCTCTTGGGCACTACGGCCGTGCGGCTCGCCTCGTCCAGTTCCCTAATCTCCTCTATCGAATACTCCGGGCTCAACCCCAGTCCCGGACCCTCGACTGGGGCCGCCTCTGCCCTAACTATTCTGGCTGGGGACCCTTCGCTTGGCTGCCCCACCACTGTCTGAGGACGCTGTGCCGGCCTTTTGCGGCGCTCCTCCTGCCTACTACTGCTGCAATGCGCCTCCTCCTCCTCTTCCTCTTCTGCCCCTCTTTCTTCTGTCTCCTCCTCCTCCCCACTCCCTTCCGTAATCCTAACTTTCCCCCCAGCCGGGTCGGAGGATTGCCCCTCTCCTTCCTTCCTCTTAAGATGTACTACCATCGCTCTCCGGGGCCTGCCTGCCAACGCTTCCGCCCTCTGGGACCCCTTCCCAGTCATAAACCGGGCCACCACCTCTCCGGCCCGCCGTATTGTGCCCTCCCTGAGGCTCCTGACGCCCCGGCGGGTCCACTTAATCGCTATCTCCCATGCCTCCTTCCACCGGATTCTGGGGGCCTGGGCTACCCCCCGACTGGCCTCTCGGAGTGCTTCGTCATAATGGTTGGTCAGGATATCTATCCCATTATCTAGCCACTGCTTGGGTTAGGGGAATGAAACTCCAGGATTCGGACCCCGAAGGATCCGAAAACGGTTAGGCACGGGCCCAGGTTCTAATGGCCGCCAAGAGTCCACAAGCACACACCAAAAATACACACAACAGCCAACACTCATCCGAAGCCAGCCAACGCTGGTCTAAATTATTTTTCAGGCCCTGTAAAAAATCCCCACAGCTCACTAACAAGCCACACGGGCTCCTCACTAACCCGGGCTAAATAAATTAGGGCTGTTTCAAATAGGGATACGTGAAAATTAAAATGGTAGGTTTAGTAATGTTTGTATATGTCTCTCATTTCGGTCTTTCACGACGCGTTTCGAGCCCACCACAGCTCTCATCAGGTGAATTTAAATGAATTCTCTACCCGGTACACTCCAGCTTTATATAGGCTTGGAGGGAGGGGCCACCACACCCTCAGAATTGACCAATACCATCATCAGCATTGTATGATGCTTCATAAATATAATTTTCACATAATAATAAACATTATTGTTGTTTTATAATTTTTCACAGGGACTTCGTCGAACAATGTCGATCAACAGGCACTTGCAGCAGGTAAGTAGGCACCTTTGTGCATATTTCAGGTGAACACAGGGAACTCGAGGTCCAAAGTTCCTGGCACTGGCTTGGTTAGGGGAATGAAACTCCAGGATTCGGACCCCGAAGGATCCGAAAACGGTTAGGCACGGGCCCAGGTTCTAATGGCCGCCAAGAGTCCACAAGCACACACCAAAAATACACACAACAGCCAACACTCATCCGAAGCCAGCCAACGCTGGTCTAAATTATTTTTCAGGCCCTGTAAAAAATCCCCACAGCTCACTAACAAGCCACACGGGCTCCTCACTAACCCGGGCTAAATAAATTAGGGCTGTTTCAAATAGGGATACGTGAAAATTAAAATGGTAGGTTTAGGAATGTTTGTATATGTCTCTCATTTCGGTCTTTCACGACGCGTTTCGAGCCCACCACAGCTCTCATCAGGTGAATTTAAATGAATTCTCTACCCGGTACACTCCAGCTTTATATAGGCTTGGAGGGAGGGGCCACCACACCCTCAGAATTGACCAATACCATCATCAGCATTGTATGATGCTTCATAAATATAATTTTCACATAATAATAAACATTATTGTTGTTTTATAATTTTTCACAGGGACTTCGTCGAACAATGTCGATCAACAGGCACTTGCAGCAGGTAAGTAGGCACCTTTGTGCATATTTCAGGTGAACACAGGGAACTCGAGGTCCAAAGTTCCTGGCACTGGCTTGGTTAGGGGAATGAAACTCCAGGATTCGGACCCCGAAGGATCCGAAAACGGTTAGGCACGGGCCCAGGTTCTAATGGCCGCCAAGAGTCCACAAGCACACACCAAAAATACACACAACAGCCAACACTCATCCGAAGCCAGCCAACGCTGGTCTAAATTATTTTTCAGGCCCTGTAAAAAATCCCCACAGCTCACTAACAAGCCACACGGGCTCCTCACTAACCCGGGCTAAATAAATTAGGGCTGTTTCAAATAGGGATACGTGAAAATTAAAATGGTAGGTTTAGGAATGTTTGTATATGTCTCTCATTTCGGTCTTTCACGACGCGTTTCAAGCCCACCACAGCTCTCATCAGGTGAATTTAAATGAATTCTCTACCCGGTACACTCCAGCTTTATATAGGCTTGGAGGGAGGGGCCACCACACCCTCAGAATTGACCAATACCATCATCAGCATTGTATGATGCTTCATAAATATAATTTTCACATAATAATAAACATTATTGTTGTTTTATAATTTTTCACAGGGACTTCGTCGAACAATGTCGATCAACAGGCACTTGCAGCAGGTAAGTAGGCACCTTTGTGCATATTTCAGGTGAACACAGGGAACTCGAGGTCCAAAGTTCCTGGCACTGGCTTGGTTAGGGGAATGAAACTCCAGGATTCGGACCCCGAAGGATCCGAAAACGGTTAGGCACGGGCCCAGGTTCTAATGGCCGCCAAGAGTCAACAAGCACACACCAAAAATACACACAACAGCCAACACTCATCCGAAGCCAGCCAACGCTGGTCTAAATTATTTTTCAGGCCCTGTAAAAAATCCCCACAGCTCACTAACAAGCCACACGGGCTCCTCACTAACCCGGGCTAAATAAATTAGGGCTGTTTCAAATAGGGATACGTGAAAATTAAAATGGTAGGTTTAGGAATGTTTGTATATGTCTCTCATTTCGGTCTTTCACGACGCGTTTCGAGCCCACCACAGCTCTCATCAGGTGAATTTAAATGAATTCTCTACCCGGTACACTCCAGCTTTATATAGGGTTAGGGTTAGGGGAAAACGATCCAAGATCCAAACCTGAGGTCTGAAAATGGTTATGCACTGTCCTTCGTGCTTCTGGCCGCTTCAAATACAGACACCGAAATGAACCCAAATACTGTCCAGAGAGATGTATAAAATTATAAAGAGGGCTAAATTGCCACGGGGTACTCCAATAAGGGCTGAATCACAGCAAAAACGAAGGGTAGGTGTTAGAAGAGATGTGGAAAGGGCATTCCACGAGCTCAAAACATTAAACAGACTAACTCGACGCCTGTATGGGCGACGAGAAAAATATCTGTGGCTCGACAACATCACCCCAGCATAAGTGATGGCGGCCATTTTACATTTTACAGTCTGTGTCATTCAGAAACATTAACAAGACCAACTCTTAGCCTGTATGGGCTGCGAGAAAAATTATTTTTGGTTCAGCAACATCATCACACACACATGATGGCGACCATTACAGATTTTACGGTCTTTGTCATTCAGGAACTGTCTCGCGACGCGTTTCGGCCATCCTACGGCTCTCATCAGGCGAGTTCGAATGACTATGGTGTCTCATTCCCTCTGTACTTTATAGTAATACCGAGGGCAGGGCCCCTCCCACTCTCTCTAAGCACCATCAGCATGTATATGCTTCATAAATCGTTTTTCTGCTATCAACTTTGTTGTTTTTAATTTTAAAATTTATTTCTAATTTTTATAACTTCATACATACATCCACAAACACTCCAGGAACATCCCAATGCCCAAAATGAAGTCCAGAGTCCGAGGCACGGGCTGAGTTAGGGGAAAACGATCCAAGATCCAAACCTGAGGTCTGAAAATGGTTATGCACTGTCCTTCGTGCTTCTGGCCGCTTCAAATACAGACACCGAAATGAACCCAAATACTGTCCAGAGAGATGTATAAAATTATAAAGAGGGCTAAATTGCCACGGGGTACTCCAATAAGGGCTGAATCACAGCAAAAACGAAGGGTAGGTGTTAGGGGAAATAAAATCCAGAGCCTGGACCTAGGGTCCAGACACGGCTATGCACTGTCCTTCCGGCCGCTGGCCACTCCAGGCAGAAAACTACGCCAACACACAACCTGAGTGCACATGCTCTCTCCAACACCCTCAGAGTCTAAAACCCAAGGCTCCACTTACTAACCTGAACTCTTTAATAAATGTAAAAACTCATACCACTGAAAAACAGACATATAGCTTTTCAATAATGAACCAGAGAGGGCTGTAGGGCCCAGGGCCCCAGGAAAACAGGGCTGTGTGGCCCTGATATAACACATCCTAGGGCTAAATGAGTTTGGGCTATTTTGCCCAGGGTAGAGTATCTTAGGGGTGTGAGTGGTAGGTTTAGGGGAAATCGATCCAAAATCCAGACCTGAGGTCTGAATCTGGTTGGGCACTGTCCTTCGTGCAACTGGCCGCTTCAAAATAAACACCAAAATGAACCCAAATACTGCTTAGAGAGATGTATAAAATTATAAAAAGGGCTAAATTGCCACGGGTTACTCCAATCTGGGTTGAATAACAGCAGAAACGAAGGGTAGGTGTCAGATAAGATGTGGAAAGGGCATACCACGAGATCAAAACATTAAAACATTAAACAGACAAACTCAGAGCCTGTTTGGGCTGAGAGAAAAAATATTTGTGGCTAGGGTTAGGGTTAGGGTTAGGGTTAGAGTTAGGGGAAATCGATCCAAGATCCAAACCTGAGGTCTGAATCTGGTTGTGCACTGTCCATCGTGCTTCTGGCCGCTTCAAATACAGACACCAAAATGAACCCAAATATTGTCTAGAGAGATGTATAAAATTATAAAAGGGCTAAATTGCCACGGGGTACTCCAATAAGGGCTGAATCACAGAAAACACGAAGGGTAGGTGTTAGAAAAGAGATGGAAAGGGCATTCCATGAGCTCAAAACATTAAACAGACTAACTCAACGCCTGTTTGGGCGATGAGAAAAATATCTGTGGCTCAACAACATCACCACACCACTAGTGATGGTGGCCATTCTATTTTTCTAAAGTCTGCATCATTCAGAAACATTATCCAGACCAACTCTTAGCCTGTTTGGGCTGCGAGAAAAATTATTTTTTGGTTCAGCAACATCATCCCACACATATGATGGCGACCATTACAGATTTTACGGTCTGTGTCATTCAGGAACTGTCTCGCGACGCGTTTCGGCCATCCTACGGCTCTCATCAGGCGAGTTCGAATGACTAGGGTGTCTCATTCCCTCTGTACTTTATAGTAATACCGAGGGTTAGGGTTAGGGTTAGGGTTAGGGTTAGGGTTAGGGTTAGGGTTAGGGGAAATCGATCCAAAATCCAGACCTGAGGTCTGAATCTGGTTGGGCACTGTCCTTCGTGCAACTGGCCGCTTCAAAATAAACACCAAAATGAACCCAAATACTGCTTAGAGAGATGTATAAAATTATAAAAAGGGCTAAATTGCCACGGGTTACTCCAATCTGGGTTGAATAACAGCAGAAACGAAGGGTAGGTGTCAGATAAGATGTGGAAAGGGCATACCACGAGATCAAAACATTAAAACATTAAACAGACAAACTCAGAGCCTGTTTGGGCTGAGAGAAAAAATATTTGTGGCTCAGCAACATCACCCCTCACAAATGATGGCGGCCATTTTATCCTTTTACAGTCTGTGTCATTCAGGAACTATCTCGCGACGCGTTTCGGCCATCCTACGGCACTCATCAGGCGAGTTCGAACGACTGTTATGTCTCCTTCCCTCCGTACTTTGTAGTAATACTGAGGGCGTGGCCCCTCCCACTCTCTCCAAGCACCATCAGCATAATATATGCTTCATAAATCGTTTTTCTGCTATCAACTTTGTTGTTTTTAATTTTAAAATTTATTTCTCATTTTTATAGCTCTATACATACACTCACAAACACTCCAGGAACATCCCAATGCCCAAAATGAAGTCCAGAGTACGAGGCACGGGCTGGATTAGGGGAAATCGATCCAAAATCCAGACCTGAGGTCTGAATCTGGTTGGGCACTGTCCTTCGTGCAACTGGCCGCTTCAAAATAAACACCAAAATGAACCCAAATACTGCTTAGAGAGATGTATAAAATTATAAAAAGGGCTAAATTGCCACGGGTTACTCCAATCTGGGTTGAATAACAGCAGAAACGAAGGGTAGGTGTCAGATAAGATGTGGAAAGGGCATACCACGAGATCAAAACATTAAAACATTAAACAGACAAACTCAGAGCCTGTTTGGGCTGAGAGAAAAAATATTTGTGGCTCAGCAACATCACCCCTCACAAATGATGGCGGCCATTTTATCCTTTTACAGTCTGTGTCATTCAGGAACTATCTCGCGACGCGTTTCGGCCATCCTACGGCACTCATCAGGCGAGTTCGAACGACTGTTATGTCTCCTTCCCTCCGTACTTTGTAGTAATACTGAGGGCGTGGCCCCTCCCACTCTCTCCAAGCACCATCAGCATAATATATGCTTCATAAATCGTTTTTCTGCTATCAACTTTGTTGTTTTTAATTTTAAAATTTATTTCTCATTTTTATAGCTCTATACATACACTCACAAACACTCCAGGAACATCCCAATGCCCAAAATGAAGTCCAGAGTACGAGGCACGGGCTGGATTAGGGGAAATCGATCCAAAATCCAGACCTGAGGTCTGAATCTGGTTGGGCACTGTCCTTCGTGCAACTGGCCGCTTCAAAATAAACACCAAAATGAACCCAAATACTGCTTAGAGAGATGTATAAAATTATAAAAAGGGCTAAATTGCCACGGGTTACTCCAATCTGGGTTGAATAACAGCAGAAACGAAGGGTAGGTGTCAGATAAGATGTGGAAAGGGCATACCACGAGATCAAAACATTAAAACATTAAACAGACAAACTCAGAGCCTGTTTGGGCTGAGAGAAAAAATATTTGTGGCTCAGCAACATCACCCCTCACAAATGATGGCGGCCATTTTATCCTTTTACAGTCTGTGTCATTCAGGAACTATCTCGCGACGCGTTTCGGCCATCCTACGGCACTCATCAGGCGAGTTCGAACGACTGTTATGTCTCCTTCCCTCCGTACTTTGTAGTAATACTGAGGGCGTGGCCCCTCCCACTCTCTCCAAGCACCATCAGCATAATATATGCTTCATAAATCGTTTTTCTGCTATCAACTTTGTTGTTTTTAATTTTAAAATTTATTTCTCATTTTTATAGCTCTATACATACACTCACAAACACTCCAGGAACATCCCAATGCCCAAAATGAAGTCCAGAGTACGAGGCACGGGCTGGATTAGGGGAAATCGATCCAAAATCCAGACCTGAGGTCTGAATCTGGTTGGGCACTGTCCTTCGTGCAACTGGCCGCTTCAAAATAAACACCAAAATGAACCCAAATACTGCTTAGAGAGATGTATAAAATTATAAAAAGGGCTAAATTGCCACGGGTTACTCCAATCTGGGTTGAATAACAGCAGAAACGAAGGGTAGGTGTCAGATAAGATGTGGAAAGGGCATACCACGAGATCAAAACATTAAAACATTAAACAGACAAACTCAGAGCCTGTTTGGGCTGAGAGAAAAAATATTTGTGGCTCAGCAACATCACCCCTCACAAATGATGGCGGCCATTTTATCCTTTTACAGTCTGTGTCATTCAGGAACTATCTCGCGACGCGTTTCGGCCATCCTACGGCACTCATCAGGCGAGTTCGAACGACTGTTATGTCTCCTTCCCTCCGTACTTTGTAGTAATACTGAGGGCGTGGCCCCTCCCACTCTCTCCAAGCACCATCAGCATAATATATGCTTCATAAATCGTTTTTCTGCTATCAACTTTGTTGTTTTTAATTTTAAAATTTATTTCTCATTTTTATAGCTCTATACATACACTCACAAACACTCCAGGAACATCCCAATGCCCAAAATGAAGTCCAGAGTACGAGGCACGGGCTGGATTAGGGGAAATCGATCCAAAATCCAGACCTGAGGTCTGAATCTGGTTGGGCACTGTCCTTCGTGCAACTGGCCGCTTCAAAATAAACACCAAAATGAACCCAAATACTGCTTAGAGAGATGTATAAAATTATAAAAAGGGCTAAATTGCCACGGGTTACTCCAATCTGGGTTGAATAACAGCAGAAACGAAGGGTAGGTGTCAGATAAGATGTGGAAAGGGCATACCACGAGATCAAAACATTAAAACATTAAACAGACAAACTCAGAGCCTGTTTGGGCTGAGAGAAAAAATATTTGTGGCTCAGGGTTAGGTTAGGGTTAGGGTTAGGGTTAGGGTTAGAGTTAGGGTTAGGTTAGGGTTAGGGTTAGGGTTAGGGTTAGGGTTAGGGTTAGGGTTAGGGTTAGGGTTAGGGTTAGGGTTAGGTTATAGGGATAAAAACGAAAAGTGCACCCCCCTGAAGTGCACCCCCTGAACTGGATTTCCCTATATCTCGAGTTCTATAGGACCTAGAGAGCTGAAACTCCGCCCATATACTAATTGGGGGGCGGGGCGTCGATTGCACTTGGTTTGGGACCTCTAGCGCCACCAGGCGCCGAGATATGGAAGTGCACCCCCCTGATTTTTGTACCTAGAGAGCTGAAACTCCGCCCATATACTAATTAGAGGGCGGGGAGTCGAATGCACTTGGTTTGGGAGCTCTAGCGCCACCAGGCGCCGAGATATGGAAGTGCACCTAGTGTTTTTTTTGTGGGTGGGATTTGTGTTTTTTGGGGTGGGACTTGTGTTTTTTTTTTTTTTTTTTTTTGGGGGGTGGGACTTGTGTTTTTTTTTTTTTGGGGTGGGACTTGTGTTTTTTTGGGGTGGGACTTGTGTTTTTTTTGGGTGGGACTTGTGTTTTTTTGGGGAGGGACTTGTGTTTTTTTTTTTTTTTTTTTTTTTGGGGTGGGACTTGTGTTTTTTTTTTTTTTTGGGTGGGACTTGTGTTTTTTTGGGGTGGGACTTGTGTTTTTTTGGGGAGGGACTTGTGTTTTTTTTTATATTTCCAAAAACTCACCCAAATCTTTCCCAAAACTTACCCAGATCTTGGGGGTGGGACTTGTGTTTTTTTTTGGGTGGGACTTGTGTTTTTTTGGAGGTGGGACTTGTGTTTTTTTGGAGGTGGGACTTGTGTTTTTTGGTGGGAATTGTGTTTTTTTTGTGAACATATAGCTCCGCCCAGGAAGTAGTCAGCGCCAAAAGCTAGGTATCATTCGAAAGGTCTTGGCGAGGCCTTTAAAATGACACCCTACTTGTATCGTTAGGACCTTTGGGGGCGGAGCTATGGGACCGAATACAATCATGTATCCAAAAATTATCTCGGTCTAGGAAAGTCGAAACGACTCGTGATTGGTGTCATTGGAAAGGTCTCTGCGAGTGCTTTCCAATGACACCTTGTTTGTGTCGCTGCGACCTTCCTAGGCCGAGATACAGTTTTGATACATGAATATATTTTGTCCCATAGCTCCGCCCAGGAAGCAGTCAGCGACATGATCTAGGTATCATTCGAAAGGGCTTTCTGAGACCTTTCCAACGAGACTACTCTGATGTCTCTGTGATGTTGGAGTCATGAGATATTGGCACTCGAAATTTAACAGGAAGTGACCCTATAGCTCCGCCCAGAAAGCTTATCTTTCCCAAAACTCACCCCAGATTTTGGGGGCGTGACTTTGGGGGTGTGTCTTGTGTTTTTTGGGTGTGGGACTTGTGTTTTCGGGGGTGGGACTTGTGTTTTTTGGGGGTGGGACTTGTGTTTTAATAATTATGAGGGGTAGGGTTAGGGGTGGGTTAGGTTAGGATATAGGGTCCAATACTATGGATCGGTCATGACCGATCCTAGGGGTAGGAGTTTAGGGTTAGGGTTAGGGTTAGGGTTAGAGTTAGGGTTAGGGTTAGGGTTAGGGTTAGGGTTAGGGTTAGAGTTAGGGGAAATAAAATCCAGAGCCTGGACCTAGGGTCCAGACACGGCTATGCACTGTCCTTCCGGCCGCTGGCCACTCCAGGCAGAAAACTACGCCAACACACAACCTGAGTGCACATGCTCTCTCCAACACCCTCAGAGTCTAAAACCCAAGGCTCCACTTACTAACCTGAACTCATTAATAAATGTAAAAACTCATACCACTGAAAAACAGACATATAGCTTTTCAATAATGAACCAGAGAGGGCTGTAGGGCCCAGGGCCCCAGGAAAACAGGGCTGTGTGGCCCTGATATAACACATCCTAGGGCTAAATGAGTTTGGGCTATTTTGCCCAGGGTAGAGTATCTTAGGGGTGTGAGTGGTAGGTTTAGGCCCCAGGAGGGTTAGGGGAAAACGATCCAAGATCCAAACCTGAGGTCTGAAAATGGTTATGCACTGTCCTTCGTGCTTCTGGCCGCTTCAAATACAGACACCGAAATGAACCCAAATACTGTCTAGAGAGATGTATAAAATTATAAAGAGGGCTAAATTGCCACGGGGTACTCCAATAAGGGCTGAATCACAGCAAAAACGAAGGGTAGGTGTTAGAAGAGATGTGGAAAGGGCATTCCACGAGCTCAAAACATTAAACAGACTAACTCGACGCCTGTATGGGCGACGAGAAAAATATCTGTGGCTCGACAACATCACCCCAGCATAAGTGATGGCGGCCATTTTACATTTTACAGTCTGTGTCATTCAGAAACATTAACAAGACCAACTCTTAGCCTGTATGGGCTGCGAGAAAAATTATTTTTGGTTCAGCAACATCATCACACACACATATGATGGCGACCATTACAGATTTTACGGTCTTTGTCATTCAGGAACTGTCTCGCGACGCGTTTCGGCCATCCTACGGCTCTCATCAGGCGAGTTCGAATGACTATGGTGTCTCATTCCCTCTGTACTTTATAGTAATACCGAGGGCAGGGCCCCTCCCACTCTCTCTAAGCACCATCAGCATGTATATGCTTCATAAATCGTTTTTCTGCTATCAACTTTGTTGTTTTTAATTTTAAAATTTATTTCTAATTTTTATAACTTCATACATACATCCACAAACACTCCAGGAACATCCCAATGCCCAAAATGAAGTCCAGAGTCCGAGGCACGGGCTGAGTTAGGGGAAAACGATCCAAGATCCAAACCTGAGGTCTGAAAATGGTTATGCACTGTCCTTCGTGCTTCTGGCCGCTTCAAATACAGACACCGAAATGAACCCAAATACTGTCTAGAGAGATGTATAAAATTATAAAGAGGGCTAAATTGCCACGGGGTACTCCAATAAGGGCTGAATCACAGCAAAAACGAAGGGTAGGTGTTAGAAGAGATGTGGAAAGGGCATTCCACGAGCTCAAAACATTAAACAGACTAACTCGACGCCTGTATGGGCGACGAGAAAAATATCTGTGGCTCGACAACATCACCCCAGCATAAGTGATGGCGGCCATTTTACATTTTACAGTCTGTGTCATTCAGAAACATTAACAAGACCAACTCTTAGCCTGTATGGGCTGCGAGAAAAATTATTTTTGGTTCAGCAACATCATCACACACACATATGATGGCGACCATTACAGATTTTACGGTCTTTGTCATTCAGGAACTGTCTCGCGACGCGTTTCGGCCATCCTACGGCTCTCATCAGGCGAGTTCGAATGACTATGGTGTCTCATTCCCTCTGTACTTTATAGTAATACCGAGGGCAGGGCCCCTCCCACTCTCTCTAAGCACCATCAGCATGTATATGCTTCATAAATCGTTTTTCTGCTATCAACTTTGTTGTTTTTAATTTTAAAATTTATTTCTAATTTTTATAACTTCATACATACATCCACAAACACTCCAGGAACATCCCAATGCCCAAAATGAAGTCCAGAGTCCGAGGCACGGGCTGAGTTAGGGGAAAACGATCCAAGATCCAAACCTGAGGTCTGAAAATGGTTATGCACTGTCCTTCGTGCTTCTGGCCGCTTCAAATACAGACACCGAAATGAACCCAAATACTGTCTAGAGAGATGTATAAAATTATAAAGAGGGCTAAATTGCCACGGGGTACTCCAATAAGGGCTGAATCACAGCAAAAACGAAGGGTAGGTGTTAGAAGAGATGTGGAAAGGGCATTCCACGAGCTCAAAACATTAAACAGACTAACTCGACGCCTGTATGGGCGACGAGAAAAATATCTGTGGCTCGACAACATCACCCCAGCATAAGTGATGGCGGCCATTTTACATTTTACAGTCTGTGTCATTCAGAAACATTAACAAGACCAACTCTTAGCCTGTATGGGCTGCGAGAAAAATTATTTTTGGTTCAGCAACATCATCACACACACATATGATGGCGACCATTACAGATTTTACGGTCTTTGTCATTCAGGAACTGTCTCGCGACGCGTTTCGGCCATCCTACGGCTCTCATCAGGCGAGTTCGAATGACTATGGTGTCTCATTCCCTCTGTACTTTATAGTAATACCGAGGGCAGGGCCCCTCCCACTCTCTCTAAGCACCATCAGCATGTATATGCTTCATAAATCGTTTTTCTGCTATCAACTTTGTTGTTTTTAATTTTAAAATTTATTTCTAATTTTTATAACTTCATACATACATCCACAAACACTCCAGGAACATCCCAATGCCCAAAATGAAGTCCAGAGTCCGAGGCACGGGCTGAGTTAGGGGAAAACGATCCAAGATCCAAACCTGAGGTCTGAAAATGGTTATGCACTGTCCTTCGTGCTTCTGGCCGCTTCAAATACAGACACCGAAATGAACCCAAATACTGTCTAGAGAGATGTATAAAATTATAAAGAGGGCTAAATTGCCACGGGGTACTCCAATAAGGGCTGAATCACAGCAAAAACGAAGGGTAGGTGTTAGAAGAGATGTGGAAAGGGCATTCCACGAGCTCAAAACATTAAACAGACTAACTCGACGCCTGTATGGGCGACGAGAAAAATATCTGTGGCTCGACAACATCACCCCAGCATAAGTGATGGCGGCCATTTTACATTTTACAGTCTGTGTCATTCAGAAACATTAACAAGACCAACTCTTAGCCTGTATGGGCTGCGAGAAAAATTATTTTTGGTTCAGCAACATCATCACACACACATATGATGGCGACCATTACAGATTTTACGGTCTTTGTCATTCAGGAACTGTCTCGCGACGCGTTTCGGCCATCCTACGGCTCTCATCAGGCGAGTTCGAATGACTATGGTGTCTCATTCCCTCTGTACTTTATAGTAATACCGAGGGCAGGGCCCCTCCCACTCTCTCTAAGCACCATCAGCATGTATATGCTTCATAAATCGTTTTTCTGCTATCAACTTTGTTGTTTTTAATTTTAAAATTTATTTCTAATTTTTATAACTTCATACATACATCCACAAACACTCCAGGAACATCCCAATGCCCAAAATGAAGTCCAGAGTCCGAGGCACGGGCTGAGTTAGGGGAAAACGATCCAAGATCCAAACCTGAGGTCTGAAAATGGTTATGCACTGTCCTTCGTGCTTCTGGCCGCTTCAAATACAGACACCGAAATGAACCCAAATACTGTCTAGAGAGATGTATAAAATTATAAAGAGGGCTAAATTGCCACGGGGTACTCCAATAAGGGCTGAATCACAGCAAAAACGAAGGGTAGGTGTTAGAAGAGATGTGGAAAGGGCATTCCACGAGCTCAAAACATTAAACAGACTAACTCGACGCCTGTATGGGCGACGAGAAAAATATCTGTGGCTCGACAACATCACCCCAGCATAAGTGATGGCGGCCATTTTACATTTTACAGTCTGTGTCATTCAGAAACATTAACAAGACCAACTCTTAGCCTGTATGGGCTGCGAGAAAAATTATTTTTGGTTCAGCAACATCATCACACACACATATGATGGCGACCATTACAGATTTTACGGTCTTTGTCATTCAGGAACTGTCTCGCGACGCGTTTCGGCCATCCTACGGCTCTCATCAGGCGAGTTCGAATGACTATGGTGTCTCATTCCCTCTGTACTTTATAGTAATACCGAGGGCAGGGCCCCTCCCACTCTCTCTAAGCACCATCAGCATGTATATGCTTCATAAATCGTTTTTCTGCTATCAACTTTGTTGTTTTTAATTTTAAAATTTATTTCTAATTTTTATAACTTCATACATACATCCACAAACACTCCAGGAACATCCCAATGCCCAAAATGAAGTCCAGAGTCCGAGGCACGGGCTGAGTTAGGGGAAAACGATCCAAGATCCAAACCTGAGGTCTGAAAATGGTTATGCACTGTCCTTCGTGCTTCTGGCCGCTTCAAATACAGACACCGAAATGAACCCAAATACTGTCTAGAGAGATGTATAAAATTATAAAGAGGGCTAAATTGCCACGGGGTACTCCAATAAGGGCTGAATCACAGCAAAAACGAAGGGTAGGTGTTAGAAGAGATGTGGAAAGGGCATTCCACGAGCTCAAAACATTAAACAGACTAACTCGACGCCTGTATGGGCGACGAGAAAAATATCTGTGGCTCGACAACATCACCCCAGCATAAGTGATGGCGGCCATTTTACATTTTACAGTCTGTGTCATTCAGAAACATTAACAAGACCAACTCTTAGCCTGTATGGGCTGCGAGAAAAATTATTTTTGGTTCAGCAACATCATCACACACACATATGATGGCGACCATTACAGATTTTACGGTCTTTGTCATTCAGGAACTGTCTCGCGACGCGTTTCGGCCATCCTACGGCTCTCATCAGGCGAGTTCGAATGACTATGGTGTCTCATTCCCTCTGTACTTTATAGTAATACCGAGGGCAGGGCCCCTCCCACTCTCTCTAAGGGTTAGGGTTAGGGTTAGGGTTAGGGTTAGGGTTAGGGTTAGGGTTAGGGTTAGGGTTAGGGTTAGGGGAAATCGATCCAAGATCCAAACCTGAGGTCTGAATCTGGTTGTGCACTGTCCATCGTGCTTCTGGCCGCTTCAAATACAGACACCAAAATGAACCCAAATATTGTCTAGAGAGATGTATAAAATTATAAAAGGGCTAAATTGCCACGGGGTACTCCAATAAGGGTTGAATCACAGAAAACACGAAGGGTAGGTGTTAGAAAAGAGATGGAAAGGGCATTCCATGAGCTCAAAACATTAAACAGACTAACTCAACGCCTGTTTGGGCGATGAGAAAAATATCTGTGGCTCAACAACATCACCACACCACTAGTGATGGTGGCCATTCTATTTTTCTAAAGTCTGCATCATTCAGAAACATTATCCAGACCAACTCTTAGCCTGTTTGGGCTGCGAGAAAAATTATTTTTTGGTTCAGCAACATCATCCCACACATATGATGGCGACCATTACAGGTTTTACGGTCTGTGTCATTCAGGAACTGTCTCGCGACGCGTTTCGGCCATCCTACGGCTCTCATCAGGCGAGTTCGAATGACTAGGGTGTCTCATTCCCTCTGTACTTTATAGTAATACCGAGGGCGGGGCCCCTCCCACTTTCTCTAAACACCATCAGCATGTATATGCTTCATAAATCGTTTTTCTGCTATCAACTTTGTTGTTTTTAATTTTAAAATTCATCTCTAATTTTTATAACTCTATACATACACCCACAAACACTCCAGGAACATCCCAATGCCCAAAATGAAGTCCAGAGTCCGAGGCACGGGCTGGATTAGGGGAAATCGATCCAAGATCCAAACCTGAGGTCTGAATCTGGTTGTGCACTGTCCATCGTGCTTCTGGCCGCTTCAAATACAGACACCAAAATGAACCCAAATATTGTCTAGAGAGATGTATAAAATTATAAAAGGGCTAAATTGCCACGGGGTACTCCAATAAGGGTTGAATCACAGAAAACACGAAGGGTAGGTGTTAGAAAAGAGATGGAAAGGGCATTCCATGAGCTCAAAACATTAAACAGACTAACTCAACGCCTGTTTGGGCGATGAGAAAAATATCTGTGGCTCAACAACATCACCACACCACTAGTGATGGTGGCCATTCTATTTTTCTAAAGTCTGCATCATTCAGAAACATTATCCAGACCAACTCTTAGCCTGTTTGGGCTGCGAGAAAAATTATTTTTTGGTTCAGCAACATCATCCCACACATATGATGGCGACCATTACAGGTTTTACGGTCTGTGTCATTCAGGAACTGTCTCGCGACGCGTTTCGGCCATCCTACGGCTCTCATCAGGCGAGTTCGAATGACTAGGGTGTCTCATTCCCTCTGTACTTTATAGTAATACCGAGGGCGGGGCCCCTCCCACTTTCTCTAAACACCATCAGCATGTATATGCTTCATAAATCGTTTTTCTGCTATCAACTTTGTTGTTTTTAATTTTAAAATTCATCTCTAATTTTTATAACTCTATACATACACCCACAAACACTCCAGGAACATCCCAATGCCCAAAATGAAGTCCAGAGTCCGAGGCACGGGCTGGATTAGGGGAAATCGATCCAAGATCCAAACCTGAGGTCTGAATCTGGTTGTGCACTGTCCATCGTGCTTCTGGCCGCTTCAAATACAGACACCAAAATGAACCCAAATATTGTCTAGAGAGATGTATAAAATTATAAAAGGGCTAAATTGCCACGGGGTACTCCAATAAGGGTTGAATCACAGAAAACACGAAGGGTAGGTGTTAGAAAAGAGATGGAAAGGGCATTCCATGAGCTCAAAACATTAAACAGACTAACTCAACGCCTGTTTGGGCGATGAGAAAAATATCTGTGGCTCAACAACATCACCACACCACTAGTGATGGTGGCCATTCTATTTTTCTAAAGTCTGCATCATTCAGAAACATTATCCAGACCAACTCTTAGCCTGTTTGGGCTGCGAGAAAAATTATTTTTTGGTTCAGCAACATCATCCCACACATATGATGGCGACCATTACAGGTTTTACGGTCTGTGTCATTCAGGAACTGTCTCGCGACGCGTTTCGGCCATCCTACGGCTCTCATCAGGCGAGTTCGAATGACTAGGGTGTCTCATTCCCTCTGTACTTTATAGTAATACCGAGGGCGGGGCCCCTCCCACTTTCTCTAAACACCATCAGCATGTATATGCTTCATAAATCGTTTTTCTGCTATCAACTTTGTTGTTTTTAATTTTAAAATTCATCTCTAATTTTTATAACTCTATACATACACCCACAAACACTCCAGGAACATCCCAATGCCCAAAATGAAGTCCAGAGTCCGAGGCACGGGCTGGATTAGGGGAAATCGATCCAAGATCCAAACCTGAGGTCTGAATCTGGTTGTGCACTGTCCATCGTGCTTCTGGCCGCTTCAAATACAGACACCAAAATGAACCCAAATATTGTCTAGAGAGATGTATAAAATTATAAAAGGGCTAAATTGCCACGGGGTACTCCAATAAGGGTTGAATCACAGAAAACACGAAGGGTAGGTGTTAGAAAAGAGATGGAAAGGGCATTCCATGAGCTCAAAACATTAAACAGACTAACTCAACGCCTGTTTGGGCGATGAGAAAAATATCTGTGGCTCAACAACATCACCACACCACTAGTGATGGTGGCCATTCTATTTTTCTAAAGTCTGCATCATTCAGAAACATTATCCAGACCAACTCTTAGCCTGTTTGGGCTGCGAGAAAAATTATTTTTTGGTTCAGCAACATCATCCCACACATATGATGGCGACCATTACAGGTTTTACGGTCTGTGTCATTCAGGAACTGTCTCGCGACGCGTTTCGGCCATCCTACGGCTCTCATCAGGCGAGTTCGAATGACTAGGGTGTCTCATTCCCTCTGTACTTTATAGTAATACCGAGGGCGGGGCCCCTCCCACTTTCTCTAAACACCATCAGCATGTATATGCTTCATAAATCGTTTTTCTGCTATCAACTTTGTTGTTTTTAATTTTAAAATTCATCTCTAATTTTTATAACTCTATACATACACCCACAAACACTCCAGGAACATCCCAATGCCCAAAATGAAGTCCAGAGTCCGAGGCACGGGCTGGATTAGGGGAAATCGATCCAAGATCCAAACCTGAGGTCTGAATCTGGTTGTGCACTGTCCATCGTGCTTCTGGCCGCTTCAAATACAGACACCAAAATGAACCCAAATATTGTCTAGAGAGATGTATAAAATTATAAAAGGGCTAAATTGCCACGGGGTACTCCAATAAGGGTTGAATCACAGAAAACACGAAGGGTAGGTGTTAGAAAAGAGATGGAAAGGGCATTCCATGAGCTCAAAACATTAAACAGACTAACTCAACGCCTGTTTGGGCGATGAGAAAAATATCTGTGGCTCAACAACATCACCACACCACTAGTGATGGTGGCCATTCTATTTTTCTAAAGTCTGCATCATTCAGAAACATTATCCAGACCAACTCTTAGCCTGTTTGGGCTGCGAGAAAAATTATTTTTTGGTTCAGCAACATCATCCCACACATATGATGGCGACCATTACAGGTTTTACGGTCTGTGTCATTCAGGAACTGTCTCGCGACGCGTTTCGGCCATCCTACGGCTCTCATCAGGCGAGTTCGAATGACTAGGGTGTCTCATTCCCTCTGTACTTTATAGTAATACCGAGGGCGGGGCCCCTCCCACTTTCTCTAAACACCATCAGCATGTATATGCTTCATAAATCGTTTTTCTGCTATCAACTTTGTTGTTTTTAATTTTAAAATTCATCTCTAATTTTTATAACTCTATACATACACCCACAAACACTCCAGGAACATCCCAATGCCCAAAATGAAGTCCAGAGTCCGAGGCACGGGCTGGATTAGGGGAAATCGATCCAAGATCCAAACCTGAGGTCTGAATCTGGTTGTGCACTGTCCATCGTGCTTCTGGCCGCTTCAAATACAGACACCAAAATGAACCCAAATATTGTCTAGAGAGATGTATAAAATTATAAAAGGGCTAAATTGCCACGGGGTACTCCAATAAGGGTTGAATCACAGAAAACACGAAGGGTAGGTGTTAGAAAAGAGATGGAAAGGGCATTCCATGAGCTCAAAACATTAAACAGACTAACTCAACGCCTGTTTGGGCGATGAGAAAAATATCTGTGGCTCAACAACATCACCACACCACTAGTGATGGTGGCCATTCTATTTTTCTAAAGTCTGCATCATTCAGAAACATTATCCAGACCAACTCTTAGCCTGTTTGGGCTGCGAGAAAAATTATTTTTTGGTTCAGCAACATCATCCCACACATATGATGGCGACCATTACAGGTTTTACGGTCTGTGTCATTCAGGAACTGTCTCGCGACGCGTTTCGGCCATCCTACGGCTCTCATCAGGCGAGTTCGAATGACTAGGGTGTCTCATTCCCTCTGTACTTTATAGTAATACCGAGGGCGGGGCCCCTCCCACTTTCTCTAAACACCATCAGCATGTATATGCTTCATAAATCGTTTTTCTGCTATCAACTTTGTTGTTTTTAATTTTAAAATTCATCTCTAATTTTTATAACTCTATACATACACCCACAAACACTCCAGGAACATCCCAATGCCCAAAATGAAGTCCAGAGTCCGAGGCACGGGCTGGATTAGGGGAAATCGATCCAAGATCCAAACCTGAGGTCTGAATCTGGTTGTGCACTGTCCATCGTGCTTCTGGCCGCTTCAAATACAGACACCAAAATGAACCCAAATATTGTCTAGAGAGATGTATAAAATTATAAAAGGGCTAAATTGCCACGGGGTACTCCAATAAGGGTTGAATCACAGAAAACACGAAGGGTAGGTGTTAGAAAAGAGATGGAAAGGGCATTCCATGAGCTCAAAACATTAAACAGACTAACTCAACGCCTGTTTGGGCGATGAGAAAAATATCTGTGGCTCAACAACATCACCACACCACTAGTGATGGTGGCCATTCTATTTTTCTAAAGTCTGCATCATTCAGAAACATTATCCAGACCAACTCTTAGCCTGTTTGGGCTGCGAGAAAAATTATTTTTTGGTTCAGCAACATCATCCCACACATATGATGGCGACCATTACAGGTTTTACGGTCTGTGTCATTCAGGAACTGTCTCGCGACGCGTTTCGGCCATCCTACGGCTCTCATCAGGCGAGTTCGAATGACTAGGGTGTCTCATTCCCTCTGTACTTTATAGTAATACCGAGGGCGGGGCCCCTCCCACTTTCTCTAAACACCATCAGCATGTATATGCTTCATAAATCGTTTTTCTGCTATCAACTTTGTTGTTTTTAATTTTAAAATTCATCTCTAATTTTTATAACTCTATACATACACCCACAAACACTCCAGGAACATCCCAATGCCCAAAATGAAGTCCAGAGTCCGAGGCACGGGCTGGATTAGGGGAAATCGATCCAAGATCCAAACCTGAGGTCTGAATCTGGTTGTGCACTGTCCATCGTGCTTCTGGCCGCTTCAAATACAGACACCAAAATGAACCCAAATATTGTCTAGAGAGATGTATAAAATTATAAAAGGGCTAAATTGCCACGGGGTACTCCAATAAGGGTTGAATCACAGAAAACACGAAGGGTAGGTGTTAGAAAAGAGATGGAAAGGGCATTCCATGAGCTCAAAACATTAAACAGACTAACTCAACGCCTGTTTGGGCGATGAGAAAAATATCTGTGGCTCAACAACATCACCACACCACTAGTGATGGTGGCCATTCTATTTTTCTAAAGTCTGCATCATTCAGAAACATTATCCAGACCAACTCTTAGCCTGTTTGGGCTGCGAGAAAAATTATTTTTTGGTTCAGCAACATCATCCCACACATATGATGGCGACCATTACAGGTTTTACGGTCTGTGTCATTCAGGAACTGTCTCGCGACGCGTTTCGGCCATCCTACGGCTCTCATCAGGCGAGTTCGAATGACTAGGGTGTCTCATTCCCTCTGTACTTTATAGTAATACCGAGGGTTAGGGTTAGGGTTAGGGTTAGGGTTAGGGTTAGGGTTAGGGTTAGGGGAAATCGATCCAAAATCCAGACCTGAGGTCTGAATCTGGTTGGGCACTGTCCTTCGTGCAACTGGCCGCTTCAAAATAAACACCAAAATGAACCCAAATACTGCTTAGAGAGATGTATAAAATTATAAAAAGGGCTAAATTGCCACGGGTTACTCCAATCTGGGTTGAATAACAGCAGAAACGAAGGGTAGGTGTCAGATAAGATGTGGAAAGGGCATACCACGAGATCAAAACATTAAAACATTAAACAGACAAACTCAGAGCCTGTTTGGGCTGAGAGAAAAAATATTTGTGGCTAGGGTTAGGGTTAGGGTTAGGGTTAGAGTTAGGGGAGGGTTAGGGTTAGGGTTAGGGTTAGAGTTAGGTTAGGGTTAGGGTTAGGGTTAGGGTTAGGGTTAGGGTTAGGGTTAGGGTTAGGGTTAGGGTTAGGGTTAGGGTTAGGGTTAGGGTTAGGGTTAGGGTTAGGGTTAGGGTTAGGGTTAGGGTTAGGGTTAGGGTTAGGGTTAGGGTTAGGGTTAGGGTTAGGGTTAGGGTTAGGGTTAGAGTTAGGGTTAGAGTTAGGGTTAGAGTTAGGGTTAGGGTTAGGGTTAGGGTTAGGGTTAGAGTAGGGTTAGGTAGAGTTAGGGTTAGAGTTAGGGTTAGGTTAGGTTAGGGTTAGGGTTAGGGTTAGGGTTAGGGTTAGGGTTAGGGTTAGAGTTAGGGTTAGGGTTAGGGTTAGGGTTAGGGTTAGGGTTAGGGTTAGGGTTAGGGTTAGGGTTAGGGTTAGGGTTAGGGTTAGGTTAGGGTTAGGGTTAGGGTTAGGTTAGGGTTAGGGTTAGGGTTAGGGTTAGGGTTAGAGTTAGGGTTAGGGTTAGAGTTAGGGTTAGGGTTAGGGTTAGGGTTAGGGTTAGAGTTAGGGTTAGGGTTAGGGTTAGAGTTAGGGTTAGGGTTAGGGTTAGGGTTAGGGTTAGGGTTAGGGTTAGGGTTAGGGTTAGGGTTAGGGTTAGGGTTAGGGTTAGGGTTAGTTAGGGTTAGGGTTAGGGTTAGGGTTAGGGTTAGGGTTAGGGTTAGGGTTAGGGTTAGGGTTAGGGTTAGGGTTAGGGTTAGGGTTAGGGTTAGGTTAGGGTTAGGGTTAGGGTTAGGGTTAGAGTTAGGGTTAGGGTTAGGTTAGGGTTAGGGTTAGGGTTAGTTAGGGTTAGGGTTAGGGTTAGGGTTAGGGTTAGAGTTAGAGTTAGGGTGGGTTAGGGTTAGGTTAGGGTTAGAGAGTTAGGGTTAGGGTTAGGGTTAGGGTTAGGGTTAGGGTTAGGGTTAGGGTTAGGGTTAGGGTTAGGGTTAGGGTTAGGGTTAGGGTTAGGGTTAGAGTTAGGGTTAGGAGTTAGGGTTAGAGTTAGGGTTAGGGTTAGGGTTAGGGTTAGGGTTAGGGTTAGGGTTAGGGTTAGAGTTAGGGTTAGGGTTAGGGTTAGGGTTAGGGTTAGGGTTAGGTTAGGGTTAGGGTTAGGGTTAGGGTTAGGGTTAGGGTTAGGGTTAGGGTTAGGGTTAGGGTTAGAGTTAGGGTTAGGGTTAGGGTTAGGGTTAGAGTTAGGGTTAGGGTTAGGGTTAGGTTAGGGTTAGGGTTAGGGTTAGAGTTAGAGTTAGGGTTAGAGTTAGGGTTAGGGTTAGGGTTAGGGTTAGGGTTAGGGTTAGGGTTAGGGTTAGGGTTAGGGTTAGGGTTAGGGTTAGGGTTAGGGTTAGGGTTAGGGTTAGGGTTAGGGTTAGGGTTAGGGTTAGGGTTAGGGTTAGGGTTAGGGTTAGGGTTAGGGTTAGGTTAGGTTAGGGTTAGGGTTAGGGTTAGAGTTAGGGTTAGGGTTAGGGTTAGGGTTAGGGTTAGGGTTAGGGTTAGGGTTAGGGTTAGGGTTAGGGTTAGGGTTAGGGTTAGGGTTAGGGTTAGGGTTAGGGTTAGGGTTAGGGTTAGGGTTAGGGTTAGGGTTAGGGTTAGGGTTAGGGTTAGGGTTAGGGTTAGGGTTAGGGTTAGGGTTAGGGTTAGGGTTAGGGTTAGGGTTAGGGTTAGGGTTAGGGTTAGGGTTAGGGTTAGGGTTAGGGTTAGAGTTAGGGTTAGGGTTAGGGTTAGGGTTAGGGTTAGGGTTAGGGTTAGGGTTAGAGTTAGGGTTAGGGTTAGGGTTAGGGTTAGGGTTAGAGTTAGAGTTAGGGTTAGGGTTAGGGTTAGGGTTAGGGTTAGGGTTAGGGTTAGGGTTAGGGTTAGGGTTAGTTAGGGTTAGGGTTAGGGTTAGGGTTAGGGTTAGAGTTAGGGTTAGGGTTAGGGTTAGGGTTAGGGTTAGGTTAGGGTTAGGGTTAGGGTTAGGGTTAGGGTTAGGGTTAGGGTTAGGGTTAGGGTTAGAGTTAGGGTTAGGGTTAGGGTTAGGGTTAGGGTTAGGGTTAGGGTTAGGGTTAGGGTTAGGGTTAGGGTTAGGGTTAGGGTTAGGGTTAGGGTTAGGGTTAGGGTTAGGGTTAGGGTTAGGGTTAGGGTTAGGGTTAGGGTTAGGGTTAGGGTTAGGGTTAGGGTTAGGGTTAGGGTTAGGGTTAGGGTTAGGGTTAGGGTTAGGGTTAGGGTTAGGGTTAGGGTTAGGGTTAGGGTTAGGGTTAGGGTTAGGGTTAGGGTTAGGGTTAGGGTTAGGGTTAGGGTTAGGGTTAGGGTTAGGGTTAGGGTTAGGGTTAGGGTTAGGGTTAGGGTTAGGGTTAGGGTTAGGGTTAGGTTAGGGTTAGGGTTAGGGTTAGGGTTAGGGTTAGGGTTAGGGTTAGGGTTAGGGTTAGGGTTAGGTTAGGGTTAGGGTTAGGGTTAGGGTTAGGGTTAGGTTAGGGTTAGGGTTAGGGTTAGGGTTAGGGTTAGGGTTAGGGTTAGGGTTAGGGTTAGGGTTAGGGTTAGGGTTAGGGTTAGGGTTAGGGTTAGGGTTAGGGTTAGGGTTAGGGTTAGGGTTAGGGTTAGGGTTAGGGTTAGGGTTAGGGTTAGGGTTAGGGTTAGGGTTAGGGTTAGGGTTAGGGTTAGGGTTAGGGTTAGGGTTAGGGTTAGGGTTAGGGTTAGGGTTAGGGTTAGGGTTAGGGTTAGGGTTAGGGTTAGGGTTAGGGTTAGGGTTAGGGTTAGGGTTAGGGTTAGGGTTAGGGTTAGGGTTAGGGTTAGGGTTAGGGTTAGGGTTAGGGTTAGGGTTAGGGTTAGGGTTAGGGTTAGGGTTAGGGTTAGGGTTAGGGTTAGGGTTAGGGTTAGGGTTAGGGTTAGGGTTAGGGTTAGGGTTAGGGTTAGGGTTAGGGTTAGGGTTAGGGTTAGGGTTAGGGTTAGGGTTAGGGTTAGGGTTAGGGTTAGGGTTAGGGTTAGGGTTAGGGTTAGGGTTAGGGTTAGGGTTAGGGTTAGGGTTAGGGTTAGGGTTAGGGTTAGGGTTAGGGTTAGGGTTAGGGTTAGGGTTAGGGTTAGGGTTAGGGTTAGGGTTAGGGTTAGGGTTAGGGTTAGGGTTAGGGTTAGGGTTAGGGTTAGGGTTAGGGTTAGGGTTAGGGTTAGGGTTAGGGTTAGGGTTAGGGTTAGGGTTAGGGTTAGGGTTAGGGTTAGGGTTAGGGTTAGGGTTAGGGTTAGGGTTAGGGTTAGGGTTAGGGTTAGGGTTAGGGTTAGGGTTAGGGTTAGGGTTAGGGTTAGGGTTAGGGTTAGGGTTAGGGTTAGGGTTAGGGTTAGGGTTAGGGTTAGGGTTAGGGTTAGGGTTAGGGTTAGGGTTAGGGTTAGGGTTAGGGTTAGGGTTAGGGTTAGGGTTAGGGTTAGGGTTAGGGTTAGGGTTAGGGTTAGGGTTAGGGTTAGGGTTAGGGTTAGGGTTAGGGTTAGGGTTAGGGTTAGGGTTAGGGTTAGGGTTAGGGTTAGGGTTAGGGTTAGGGTTAGGGTTAGGGTTAGGGTTAGGGTTAGGGTTAGGGTTAGGGTTAGGGTTAGGGTTAGGGTTAGGGTTAGGGTTAGGGTTAGGGTTAGGGTTAGGGTTAGGGTTAGGGTTAGGGTTAGGGTTAGGGTTAGGGTTAGGGTTAGGGTTAGGGTTAGGGTTAGGGTTAGGGTTAGGGTTAGGGTTAGGGTTAGGGTTAGGGTTAGGGTTAGGGTTAGGGTTAGGGTTAGGGTTAGGGTTAGGGTTAGGGTTAGGGTTAGGGTTAGGGTTAGGGTTAGGGTTAGGGTTAGGGTTAGGGTTAGGGTTAGGGTTAGGTTAGGGTTAGGGTTAGGGTTAGGGTTAGGGTTAGGGTTAGGGTTAGGGTTAGGGTTAGGGTTAGGGTTAGGGTTAGGGTTAGGGTTAGGGTTAGGGTTAGGGTTAGGGTTAGGGTTAGGGTTAGGGTTAGGGTTAGGGTTAGGGTTAGGGTTAGGGTTAGGGTTAGGGTTAGGGTTAGGGTTAGGGTTAGGGTTAGGGTTAGGGTTAGGGTTAGGGTTAGGGTTAGGGTTAGGGTTAGGGTTAGGGTTAGGGTTAGGGTTAGGGTTAGGGTTAGGGTTAGGGTTAGGGTTAGGGTTAGGGTTAGGGTTAGGGTTAGGGTTAGGGTTAGGGTTAGGGTTAGGGTTAGGGTTAGGGTTAGGGTTAGGGTTAGGGTTAGGGTTAGGGTTAGGGTTAGGGTTAGGGTTAGGGTTAGGGTTAGGGTTAGGGTTAGGGTTAGGGTTAGGGTTAGGGTTAGGGTTAGGGTTAGGGTTAGGGTTAGGGTTAGGGTTAGGGTTAGGGTTAGGGTTAGGGTTAGGGTTAGGGTTAGGGTTAGGGTTAGGGTTAGGGTTAGGGTTAGGGTTAGGGTTAGGGTTAGGGTTAGGGTTAGGGTTAGGGTTAGGGTTAGGGTTAGGGTTAGGGTTAGGGTTAGGGTTAGGGTTAGGGTTAGGGTTAGGGTTAGGGTTAGGGTTAGGGTTAGGGTTAGGGTTAGGGTTAGGGTTAGGGTTAGGGTTAGGGTTAGGGTTAGGGTTAGGGTTAGGGTTAGGGTTAGGGTTAGGGTTAGGGTTAGGGTTAGGGTTAGGGTTAGGGTTAGGGTTAGGGTTAGGGTTAGGGTTAGGGTTAGGGTTAGGGTTAGGGTTAGGGTTAGGGTTAGGGTTAGGGTTAGGGTTAGGGTTAGGGTTAGGGTTAGGGTTAGGGTTAGGTTAGGGTTAGGGTTAGGGTTAGGGTTAGGGTTAGGGTTAGGGTTAGGGTTAGGGTTAGGGTTAGGGTTAGGGTTAGGGTTAGGGTTAGGGTTAGGGTTAGGGTTAGGGTTAGGGTTAGGGTTAGGGTTAGGGTTAGGGTTAGGGTTAGGGTTAGGGTTAGGGTTAGGGTTAGGGTTAGGGTTAGGGTTAGGGTTAGGGTTAGGGTTAGGGTTAGGGTTAGGGTTAGGGTTAGGGTTAGGGTTAGGGTTAGGGTTAGGGTTAGGGTTAGGGTTAGGGTTAGGGTTAGGGTTAGGGTTAGGGTTAGGGTTAGGGTTAGGGTTAGGGTTAGGGTTAGGGTTAGGGTTAGGGTTAGGGTTAGGGTTAGGGTTAGGGTTAGGGTTAGGGTTAGGGTTAGGGTTAGGGTTAGGGTTAGGGTTAGGGTTAGGGTTAGGGTTAGGGTTAGGGTTAGGGTTAGGGTTAGGGTTAGGGTTAGGGTTAGGGTTAGGGTTAGGGTTAGGGTTAGGGTTAGGGTTAGGGTTAGGGTTAGGGTTAGGGTTAGGGTTAGGGTTAGGGTTAGGGTTAGGGTTAGGGTTAGGGTTAGGGTTAGGGTTAGGGTTAGGGTTAGGGTTAGGGTTAGGGTTAGGGTTAGGGTTAGGGTTAGGGTTAGGGTTAGGGTTAGGGTTAGGGTTAGGGTTAGGGTTAGGGTTAGGGTTAGGGTTAGGGTTAGGGTTAGGGTTAGGGTTAGGGTTAGGGTTAGGGTTAGGGTTAGGGTTAGGGTTAGGGTTAGGGTTAGGGTTAGGGTTAGGGTTAGGGTTAGGGTTAGGGTTAGGGTTAGGGTTAGGGTTAGGGTTAGGGTTAGGGTTAGGGTTAGGGTTAGGGTTAGGGTTAGGGTTAGGGTTAGGGTTAGGGTTAGGGTTAGGGTTAGGGTTAGGGTTAGGGTTAGGGTTAGGGTTAGGGTTAGGGTTAGGGTTAGGGTTAGGGTTAGGGTTAGGGTTAGGGTTAGGGTTAGGGTTAGGGTTAGGGTTAGGGTTAGGGTTAGGGTTAGGGTTAGGGTTAGGGTTAGGGTTAGGGTTAGGGTTAGGGTTAGGGTTAGGGTTAGGGTTAGGGTTAGGGTTAGGGTTAGGGTTAGGGTTAGGGTTAGGGTTAGGGTTAGGGTTAGGGTTAGGGTTAGGGTTAGGGTTAGGGTTAGGGTTAGGGTTAGGGTTAGGGTTAGGGTTAGGGTTAGGGTTAGGGTTAGGGTTAGGGTTAGGGTTAGGGTTAGGGTTAGGGTTAGGGTTAGGGTTAGGGTTAGGGTTAGGGTTAGGGTTAGGGTTAGGGTTAGGGTTAGGGTTAGGGTTAGGGTTAGGGTTAGGGTTAGGGTTAGGGTTAGGGTTAGGGTTAGGGTTAGGGTTAGGGTTAGGGTTAGGGTTAGGGTTAGGGTTAGGGTTAGGGTTAGGGTTAGGGTTAGGGTTAGGGTTAGGGTTAGGGTTAGGGTTAGGGTTAGGGTTAGGGTTAGGGTTAGGGTTAGGGTTAGGGTTAGGGTTAGGGTTAGGGTTAGGGTTAGGGTTAGGGTTAGGGTTAGGGTTAGGGTTAGGGTTAGGGTTAGGGTTAGGGTTAGGGTTAGGGTTAGGGTTAGGGTTAGGGTTAGGGTTAGGGTTAGGGTTAGGGTTAGGGTTAGGGTTAGGGTTAGGGTTAGGGTTAGGGTTAGGGTTAGGGTTAGGGTTAGGGTTAGGGTTAGGGTTAGGGTTAGGGTTAGGGTTAGGGTTAGGGTTAGGGTTAGGGTTAGGGTTAGGGTTAGGGTTAGGGTTAGGGTTAGGGTTAGGGTTAGGGTTAGGGTTAGGGTTAGGGTTAGGGTTAGGGTTAGGGTTAGGGTTAGGGTTAGGGTTAGGGTTAGGGTTAGGGTTAGGGTTAGGGTTAGGGTTAGGGTTAGGGTAGGGTTAGGGTTAGGGTTAGGTTAGGGTTAGGGTTAGGGTTAGGGTTAGGGTTAGGGTTAGGGTTAGGGTTAGGGTTAGGGTTAGGGTTAGGGTTAGGGTTAGGGTTAGGGTTAGGGTTAGGGGGTTAGGGTTAGGGTTAG